>QVNZ01026307.1:0-35125 GCA_014825645.1 Pseudomyrmex dendroicus
ATATATATGTGTTCACATATAAATTTATATGTGACTTTTTTGTATTGAAATATCAATTCTAAAAATCGTATAGGATGCTATTTTTGCATTTTCTATACTAAATACCCCGTATATACAATTTAATATTGTTTACAAAAGTACAAAATTTAATATTGTTTTTTTAAATATACATATATGTATATTTGAAAAACATTGAATTTTGTACATTTGAGCAATATTGAATTTCGAACTTTTATTTTATTTGTGTATTTTATTGTATATTATTTTATATATATTATATTTTATACACACACACACACACACACACACACACATTAGCTTTGTACTTCAAAATAGTAACGTCAGTCTTTTAGACATTTAAATGCACCAAAAAAATGGGTTTGCATTGTTTGTTGAAACGCGCGACACTATCTTTCTCACTTAGTCGCCATTCCAATCCATTCTTCAATTATCCCGGTTATCCGCCGTACGTGACGTCGCGAATTCAGCGGCGAGCGTGCTTTATTACATGCGGTGGTGTCGCGCGATGATCCGTTCATTCTCCCCGATGCCAGTGTATTCGGGACGATTCATTGGCGGAGGGGTGACGGGGGTCGGTCGGGGGAAAGGGCGTGCGCTTCATCGCGCGGTGTCATCGAGCATCGCGCGGCGGAATTTTCGAAAATTGCCGTGTTGCTTATGTAAACTGGGTCGCGTACATACGCGTCACGTACAGCTCGTCGTTGCCACCGCGAGAGATGCGCGCACGCATCGATAACTCGTCTCCACTCCGGGAGAAACGTGAGAAAGAGAGAGAAAGAGCGAGCGAGAGAGAGAGAATGTGTGGCCGATCCCGATTCCGCGCACGCAATACCGATTGAACTCGGCGTTTCGCGCGGAACGCGCGAACCCGTTGCGAGGCGGCTGGCGGTGCATCATAAATAAACGCTTGCCAGCGTCCAGCCGGATATCCCTCGTGTCGGTTTGTCATCCGTGCTACTGCTACGGCCGCGGCCGTAGGCGGTCCTGACAAAGCGCTCGTCGCGCGTTTTTAAAAACGCGCGTCACGTATCGCCAAGCGTCACACACCCACCGTCCCGCTCTCGGTCGTCTCTCCCTGCGACCGCCATATCACGCTCCCTCTTCCCCGTTCTCTTTTCGGCAGATACCGAAAGCGCATAAAAAAAAATAAAAATAAAAAAAAACAAGAAGCAAAAATATTGGCGGAAGACACCGGTGCATCCGCGTCGATTGTCGAATCCACCCGTCGGTTCATTAATTCGTGATTGTACACGTCGATATTTCCCACTGACACGTTTCTCCAGAGAAATTGCACACCTGTCGCATCAATGATGCATTTGATTGATAAGCGTGGTAAGTGTGAGTTTGAAGCACTTTGTGTGAAGTGACTTGGAAATCTTTCATTTGAAGAGCAAATGTAGAAAGAATATAACACGTGGCGTGAGAGAAAAGCGGTCGTTTATTAACAAACTGATAATTTAAATCTTGAATTAATTGTAAAGAAAACATTATAATGACCAAAGAATTGTTAATTTTTCTCAGAAACAATATTATACAAGTCCAGATCGTCAGTTTTTACTGCAGAAAATTGCAGCAATTATATTCTCCTTGTAGCGCGTTTAAACAATTGAATATTCGTGACTTTTGAAAAGCTTCGTTTGATGAATTACGTGCAATGTGGAATGTTGGATATTTGAATTAGCTTTGCTATGCCAGTTAAAGGACAAATTATGCCATACACCGCGCCATGTTCGGCGCTGAAACCAACGTTGTTGTGGAAACATGAATATGTTCTTAATTTTGCTCAGTTTCCGTCACCTATATGAATGTGTAACCATATGCATTAAAGTGTAATCTGCATACGCTTCGAGCAATTATTATGAATTGCAAACAAGGGGATTACAAGGAGGGAAGCTAGGTACAACATTATGTCGCGCATCGGCACTTTCACGAAGCGGAGTTGACATAATTGGAGAGCTTAGAGCGAGCGAGCGCGCGCACCAAATCGCGCAAACTAAAGTTGTATGAGTTTCTTATCGCACACTTACACCGTAAACTTGGTATAATAACTTTCGCCTCTCTCTCTCTCTCGTGAGACTCATATTATTTCAATTTTTAATGCGTCGATAATCTGAATCTTAAAAAGCAAATTTTTCTCAAAGTAATATCAATTTTCTCTTTCTTAATTTGGAATTCGCGAGTAAGTTCTTCACACAGAGATTAATTTTTATCTTAGAGAGAGAATATAATCTCTGAGAAAGAGAGAAGTTAACCGGGAAAAGCGGATATCAAACCTTTCAATAATGGACGACACTTTTATACGTGCTTTTGAAAGATTCTAAATAATATACATGCGTGTATTTGACATACTCTGTTACACTCGCACTAATCTATCAATTATGATAATTAAAGTGGTCAAGCGTTCCGGCGCGATGTTTATTTATCCATATTTAAATATTCTCACTTCCGCATCAGAAAATCACGCAGCTTCTGCTGAAATATTCATTAATGCTTGTAATTTCGCGCCGCACGACGTGAGCGTATTAAATTTGATGTTTTAATGCGGCTGCTTTACTAGTCCGTAGGGTGTAATATAGTCAAACCGACATATAACTGAAACGATCCAGCCTACATTTGCTACGCGTAACTAATGCACGGCAAATATGCACTTTCTCCCCCTTCGATGTTCCCGATTCTATTTATTATAACACAGAAAAGTATGAGAAAAAGAGAAAGAGAGAGAGAGCGTAAAAGCGATACGAATAATATTCCTAAAATCACAATGAAAAAAAAAAAAAAAACATTTCAATCTGAAAGAGCCAACTTATTTCGCTGAGTCAATTGAAAGAGGCAAGAGAGCAAATGAAGACATTAATGTTAATAATAATTCTGCAATATAAATGTATGTATATTCGTTATAATTGAAAAAATAAAAATTTGATTTGTTCCATCTTTTTAATTAGAAGCTGCGTGCCAAATTAGATTCTGTCTTTGTCTAATCGAATTAATAAGCCAAGTCAGAAAAGAAAAAAAAAAAATTCTCAGATCGAAGCAACTAGAATCTTCAAGTACGGAGCCGCACACTTGTGCCACACAGCGACCCACATTCTCCGCAAATTAACCCCGGAGACTTTTAAAGTCGAGCCTGCTGCTACCTTGGTTGTGCCCGCTGCCGCGCTTGAAATTTAAGAATGCAAGGAGGTTAAGTGCTCGCAGTTAAGTCAACATTACTAGATAAATAACGCGATGACTTCTTTGCCATAACCGCGCGCACGATTACGACAAACAAAAAGTAATCTAAAAACATTTCTCAATCAACTTTGATTTCGGGAAATGAAACGAGATAATTGCATGAGGAGCTCGTTTTCTCGAAGAGTTTATAAGTTGAGTAATGTTGTTTTATAAACAGGCAGAAATATGTTTTTCAACATAAAGTTCATAAAGTTGAAGCTATATCGATTGAAGGTATATCGATTGCTTTCAAGTAACAACTATGACGTGAAAAAAAAAAATATAATCAATTCTTCGAGTGTGATAAAAAAAACTTAGTCAAGAATATCGTCACGAGTTCAATAAGAACTCATGAGTATGTGAATAGCGCAGTCTACGAGAATGTCTATTATATACACGTCATGACAAATTTATAATAGAAATATATATCACACGTGTAATAAGGATGGGAATGCTGGCCTATTGTCTCGGTGCGAAACCGTTATTCTTCTTCACCTGCATGTGACCGTACGACGATATATATACATATATATAAATACAAAGGCGAGAAGAAGAGAGAAAAGGCAATATCATCCTGACAATCACTTATTCTGAGTGTTACAACTAAAAATCTTCAAAAATTGATACATCTTTGTGCACTGAAACGTAATATAATGTCAAACGATATACGCAACTTTGTGAAACAAAATATTACATGCAAACTCTCACGATCATGTTTCAATCGTGATAATTTTCCATATAGTTTTCTTTAAAATACAAAATTGTCAATACAAAGCAAATAATTAATGTGTATATATATTTAATATAATAATAATACTTTGAACCGGCCCACTGTTCTCGCGGTCTGAGCGCGAGAACTGCGAGTGGGAATTCGAATCCACACTGTTGGATTTTTCCGGGCCGGTCTCTTTCAAATCGAGTCTATCGATTGAAAAGCGAACTGATCGGGCCTTCGAATCAGCTTAATAGATGGAATGGTGGAGAGGTGGAATGTAGAAAAATATTGTAACCTTGAGATGATCATCAATTAAATTTCCCTTATAAGGGAGTAATTTGCACAAAGCATTTTTATAAATCCAGCTTTTTTTTGCTAAATATAAAAAAGGTTCTTTTTGAATTTTTTGTATTAAACTTGTAGTGCTATGAAAATATGTAGCTTTATATTCCGGCTAGGTTTTTGTAAAAGAACCAAATTTGTAAAAAGCTTCTGTAACGTCAATATGAATTATATATAATAGAAAGATATAACAATAGCTCAAACCACTCTCCAGAATATTTTTGGAATTAATGTTTTTCATTCATGATATTTGAAATATTTCAAAATCTTTTTTCTGCAAAAAAATCTCTATTATTTACAGTTAATCAGAGATGTCATATCGTATGTGTGTATAAAAATCATTTTAATTTTAAATGTTTATTATAATATCCACGCACACTATGTACGTACATGGATCAGATATCCAGATCTCATTACAAGCAAACTTCAGATTGCTGTCGTAATTTACGCTTTTCTAATTGGAAATCGCATAGTCGAAGATTAGAGGCGGTTCATCAATCTAAAATCGAGTGGCTGATAGATAAACCACTTGTAATAGTGAAACTCCTCAATTACACAGAACGAGCTATTAACCGGTAAGAACAACTCTTTGGAGTTGATGCGGGTAACGTGGAGAGATGCGTGTGCGACATTAACCTTTAACGACCGATTACGCTGACTGAGTCAAGTTAACTTAACTACAGTTAGCAAATCTTGAGTTAATATCTCGGGATTACATCTGGCAGCCAATTACATTTATAATTTTAGCTACATCAAGTAAAACGATGTATTCTAATATCGCAAGAAAAACTTTTTGTGCATATTAAGAGGATGATGCTGAACCGTCCTGTTTTATCATCCTACTCATGCATTATAGTTTTTAGATTTTTGTCGTACTTACTGCACAAATAAGAAAACGGTTTTCCAAATTAAAAGAAAATAGTCTAAAGACTCACTGCGACAATAAATGTTTCTGAAACGAAAAAATTTTAGATTTTTAAGTTTAGGTTAGATTAAGTTAGTCAATTTTCTTGATGACAAATTTTTTCGTTTCAGAAACATTTATTGCCTGCAGCGAGTCATTAGACTATTTTCTTTTAATTTGGAGAACCGTTTTCTAATTTGTGCAATAAGTACGACAAAAATCCGAAAACTGTACTCATAGTAAGTTGATACAACAGGACGGTTCAGCATTCTCTTAATCTCTCTCTCTCTCTCTCTCTTTTAGAAATATTTGAAATATGTTCACGTAAAACTTTAAAACCTGATTTATCTGCTGAGTATAAAAATTCTTTCTAATTTTATCGAAGATAGTATAAAAAGAGAAAGTGCGAAATTTCCGGAAAAACCAGTTTTCTCTTTTCAATTGACGGCACCTGTCCCGAAGAACTTGACGGAAAACCAGATCGAATGCACGCTACTTCTCGCGCGGGCGATTAATTCAGTAGTTTAAAATCCCCGTGGGGATTCGCGTGAGGATTTCAGCGGTGTACTTGAAGTTTGACACGACGGTACAACAGCTGGCAGATCGCTGTGAGAAGCCAGGTTGAATCCTCCCGTACTTTTAACATTTCGTCGGCGCGCACAACCCGCATTGTTCTATTCTTCACGGGAAAGAAACTCGGCGATGTGTTGTCTGCAGCGCTTCGCTCGCGGAGCCTGAGTTTTTTATAGAATTTCACTCGTGAAGGGGTTGAGCGCGCGCTCGGACGGGCGAAAGAGGAAAAGCTACAAAGGACATTGAATGAAAGAAGGTGGAAAGGGTCGTCGCTAACATCGGCGAATATATCCGCGGTTTCTTCAGTCCCGCTTTTTGCTCCCCCATCTTTGCGCGGACCATAATTCCCACCGGCTCCACTTATTACCGTTCCCTACGTGTTGTCTGCCAGTTTATATGACCGCCACATACTCCACTTAAATCTCCGCTCCGCTTCGCCGTTGCTAGGTTCTTTCAATTAGGAGCCACGACCACCCTGCGTCGCCCTTGTAAGCATTTTGATCCTACTGGTACTACTGGATTAAGGTACGAGCTTTGCTCGGAGAAAGCACTCTGAGCGTAGAAGAAAATAACATAGTTAGTTTCATTCTTTCAATTTTAGTTGGTTTGTTTTATACGTCCGTTATTTTATACGTATATATATTTGTTATACATTAAACGAATCGATATTAAAAATAATAAACTTCTGACACAGAAGCAAAAGAGTAAAATTACATTTTTCGTTTCAAATAAAATTTGATAGCGAGCTTTAGTTCAAAAACTTTTCGCGTATAATCTTAAAAATCGAAAAGACGCGCGATAAATAATGATCCTTTGCAACATTTTCGCGAAGGAAAAATTATCTGACCGCAGTGAAAGGTTGCAATGAAAAGAAGCTTAGAATGTATGAAATATTCCATGGAATGATATATCAATGGTGGTACTTGCTTCCGCAGTTGTATACTTAATGCGCATTCGACCTTTGTTCACGGGAAAATTAATCAGAGACTTAATTACCTAAGTGCAATTAATGTTGCTGGCTTTGTAACCGCCGAAGGTTAGTTTGATAAAGCGAACTTGCCTTTTTCAAAAGAAAATCCTTTAGCTTAGCCATTTAAAACCGCAGCTTTCGCAACCGCAGTATACAGTAGTTAGCAGAGGCGCTGCACCGACATTTGTTTCTTTATAAAAAATGCGGAATGTCACGAAAAAAGAAGAGCGCGAAAGCTTCCGTAACACAAAGGAAGTCAAAGTGATCGGAACTACAGTGTAAGCTAAAAATAATTTTTATTCGCGGTGATCCCCCAAAAAATAGAAGAGAGCGAAGATAATCTCGTGTTTCGGCTCAATTTGTGGTGAAGAAATTTTATTTCAGCAAAAATGCGAGTTGACGTTTAGTTTTGCATATTTGATACAATTGAAAAAAAATCATTCCTTTCAAAAAAGAATGCACGTGTGATTACAACATAAGTCTATTTTTTTATTTAAACATAGTTTAAACATGGTGTTTTTCTCCTTCGTCTCCTATTAATATATATGTACAAATTACATTATCAGAGGAAAGTTTTGTGTGAAAGTTGGAAATAAAATAGTTAAAAAAAAATACGAACGTCCCCGCGTTGTAACCAATACTGTTTATTGTTTGAAAAGCCAATGTTTTAGATGCGCATGTGTAGTCTCTGGTGACCGAAGGGGGCACGAGAAAAGGGAGGTATGACATTTTGCCGGGCGACAATGATAACTCCGGTAGCATTAAAGTAACGCGCGGTGCAACTCGCGAGCGCGGTTTTAGCTCGGCGCGCGTATCAAAGTTTTCTTTCATATGCCGGGTCTTTTGTTGCGCTATGAAACAACCGAGGAAACACGTATACATCATGCACGCGTATACATAGGTTGAATTTGCGAGAAAACCTATACAAAAATATTAAAGAGAGTACGCGTTCCATTAAATTCAGACGCAATAGTTTTAGATATTTCTGCATTGAATCACGCAATTTTTAAGTAATATTTGATCTCTCTCCAGATCTTGATTTGGAAAATAATAGAGATATATTGTCTATATGTGTCTATATAGGTTCAAAATTATAAATTTTATAAACGCGCGACGTTCCTCGTCGCAGTCTGGCTCAATATCAGATCGGCATGATCGGCGATCACGTTAGTTTCTAAACGAACGCGGTGTATGGATGCGCCACATGCGACAGGTGTATCATCACCAGGGACTTCACCCTGGGATTGTGCTGTCGGTTTCATTATATCCGAGAGAGAGAGAGGGAGAGACTAACGCCTCATCTCTGTGACTAACGCCATACTCAGTGTGGCAGATCTTCCGATACGTCCCACAGCGCATTAACTCCGGAGAACTTCGGAATTAATTACAGAGCTTTATATCGGATCTGTCTGGCGCCGTCTTAAGTTTAAGCTCGAGCTTAAGCTCCTGTGTATACAATAATTGAATTGTCAGCAACAAGTTGTATCGCTTCGCAAATTTCTCGTTATACCGTCGAAAAAGAAGCCGCAAAGGCGGCTGATTATTGTCGGAATTAAATCAGTCAGAATTGCATTGATTATCACGGTAAGTATTAAGATTCCGCGAAATTTCGAGCTTGCATTAAGACTTTGCGAAATTTAAGCTCGAAACATTTTCTATCGTTTGTGCCGCATTTTTTCCCCTGTATCCGTCGGTTAAAATTCTGCATTTGTCGCGCGCGCGCATTTTTTATTCATGCCGTACATTTAATGTACCCTTGCTTGCCTTCCGCACAGTAGTAACCATCGTCGTTTCCGCGAATTTCAATCATTCGACGTTTTTCAATTATCTCGACTGGCGGCGGTGACGCGCGATTCCCGTCGCTCGCGAAGATGCAAGCCGATGTAAATGGAAGAACGCGTACGCATCCGCGTAACACCAGCTGCCGTGGTTGTCTGGACTCATTGATGCCGCAAGGAACTCACAGCACTCGGTCGTGCCGTAGAATATTCTCTTTACGTCTGCAGTGGCGTATGTTTAAAAAATCCCCGAGCTTCGATTATTTCATCCCTTATATTATTCTCCGTGTTTGAAAATATTTTAATCGTTTTTTTTTCTCGAAGGAATTATGAACTTCTTACGAGACATATTTAAAAAAAATAATTATATTATAAATAATTATATTATAAGTGTGTCAAAGCAAATTTAATATTCTTCTGACAACAGACACGAGAGTTTAATGGTTTTCTATTGAGGATTCTAATAAAAATAAGTAATGAAGCAAATCAGATTTTCTCTCTCTTTCTTTCTTCGAAACCTCAGAATCCGGATAACTACGCCGCTGCTTATTTCTATTCGCTAATATTGCGAGTTACCGTCTGTTCGCGATGTAAGAAGCCAATGTGCATCATTAGCGTCGAGTAATACCGTCGATAATAATTTTTACATCAAGAGAGACGGAGCGATCTCTCCGCTTCCGTCATGTTCATAGGATATGTACCGTTGTTCATGAGTAGTTCGTCTCTCGCGTTGTGTTTCTTAAAAAAATCCCGTTGAATTTATATCCGTGGCGCAATGGAAAACACGTACCCCATTAAATTACACTAAAAATCGGAAAACTGCAAAGAGCATTAAAGTCGTTAACGGGATTTGTGCTCCCGAACGGGCGCAATTAAAGCGCGGCGGAAAGTGCGGCTTTTTCGCGTTCGTCTAAGCTTTCTTTCATAAACCGTGGCTGATGCACGCACATATATCGGTGACCAGTGGTTTTAAACGGCGGCGGCGCACGCGGTAAATTATTCATCGCGCGTCGCGCGCGGACGTTATAGCTTTCTTTGCGCTGCTGTGCAGCCGCCGAAGCTGCATCGCCCGGCATCGATGTGCCGCCGCCGCCGCCGCCGCCGTCGCACGCGTTCAATTTTATCTACGTTCGTGCTTGTTCGCGGCAAGCGGCGATGTTCGCTCGTTTGTCAAATTATCTCTTTCGCGCTGCTTCAATTATATCCACCGGCGGTGATAAGCGGCGGAATTGCATTTGCGACACACGCGCAACACACGCTCCATGTGTGTACACACAATCGCGTTACGCCAAGCCGCGTCTCCTGTCAGGCGTCATTGGCGTTAACGGCTGCGCCCTTCGCGCGTAACGCCGACGTTTTGCAAAGTTAATTACCGACGGATAGAGCTCTCTCCGCGTTATTCTCCCTCTTTCTCTCTCTCTGTTCCCCACACGCTTGCAAACAGCATTTGCCGCGTTTCGGCTTCGTTTCGTACTTGTCACAAACGAATGCGACATTCGCACATTATTAGTTCGCGGTGTCCCTGGTGTCGAACGGTTCGCGCTGTCGAATTCTCCGCGATTAGAGATTGAATCAAAAACGTCGCCGAGAATTCGCGATATATTCGCGATTAATCGTTCTTGGAAACAATGTAATAAATTTTCTATAGAAAAGTTTATTAAAAATAAAATCAATAAATTATATCACGCACATCCGCGCCAACATAAATAGAGAATGCGATATCGCGAGAAAAACATGGATCGAATTCTCATATATCTCGCGTATCTATCTTATACATAGGTCTCTCGCTCTGCTTATATTTTATTGCTACATTTCATCTAGGTGTCATTCTTATCTTCACATTTGTGACCGGGGATTTATTCGCGGCGTCTCTCGGTCCGGTAAGAAAGTATTTTTCTTTGCCGAGGCGTCTTATAAGTCTCATTTTTACCGTTAAGCCGTCCGTAGCGCCGTGAGACAGAAAAGGAAGGACGAGATAGGACGAGACGGCGAGAATAATGTATATACACCGAGAGGGTGAGGAAGGGTAATGGAGAGAAGCGGATGGTCCCGTGTTAGGTGCAGAGAAAGAGAGGAAGAGAGAGAAAGAGAGAGAGAAAAGCAGCAAGCAGAGCTTTTCCTTTGCGAAACTGCTGCGCGCGCGCGCAAAGAGAAATAAATGCCACTCGCAGAGCCGCGCGACACCGTTTTACCGTCGCTGCTGGAAAACCGAGCGCGCCCGAACAGCATCAGTCGTTTAACTGCATGTTCGAGAAGAACGAGCAAAATAAGGCGGCGAGAAAAGAAAGAAGGATGAAAAAAGAAGGCTGTTGGATGGTGCCTTGAGGAGAAGAGGGGGGGGGGGAAGCTGCAGCAACGAGATGGGAAGAAAAGCGGATGCTGCTTACAGGTGTGTGCAGGTGCGTTTGAGAGATTTCGATAGGGTGCTCCCTATATATATATATATAGTCTTTTGTAAATAGCAGATAGAAACGTGACACGGTATCGATCAGGTCGCGCGATATGTCGAAAAACGAGCGAAATGGCACGTAAGCAGCGACGATAACGGGGTCGCGCGTTTCAGGAACTGCCGCGTGAGAGACGTTACGACAAGACGTGCGACGATATAATCCTCGGGGGATAAGAAATGTTTTCCGCTTTCCGTACTTTTTTTTGATACGTGGAGAGGAAGTTTTCGAAACACCGTCAACTTTGCGAGGAAAAAAATATTTTTTTCAAGTTCACATTCGCTTCGATAAGCATTGACAGCGATCGTGCTGAAAAACTAATTAAGCATCAATTGTTTTTAATAAATCGATGGTTTGATAAGTTTTTCAAGATACTTGTGTGTATGTGTGTATTTATGTACAGAACTATAAAAAATCACACACAACTGTAATGAAAATATTACAATATCATGTGTTTGTCTTTCACTGTCTTATCTATTTTTCGCGAACGTGGCGAGCGCTTTTCCAGCTTTAGTCGCGTTCCAGCTTTATTACGTTCTCTCTTCGCCAATGCATATATATATAATACATACGCACGTCCCACGAAAAAGCATACATGTGGTCCTTTGGCCGTGAACGGTCCAGAGGAGGACGGCTCGGAATATCAGCTATACAGCTTATACGTGTCTCGAATGAAGAAGGAGAAATGACGGCAAAGTTGCGCCCAGGAAAAAGCGACATGAAGACTTTACATTACGTTTTCACGGACGAATAATTCACAAGATTCGATTTCTGTTCTAACTTTCTCATGTGTGACGCACGATACTTGTGTTCTTAAAAAAAAAAAAAAAACAATTTTGTTACAACAAAGAATTTATTGCATAATTATGGTTTTAGTTTGCATATATGTATAACCAGGCAATAATAAAATCTCCCCATATGAATAACCAGCCAGATGAATTGCGAAACAAAAAAATTGACAGCTGTTAAGCCGCAAAACCGGAGCGGAATAAATTGATATTTATTAATCCTCGCGATCGGAGCGCACGCGTTGCGCGAGCGAGCGGTATATAATTTATAATCTCGTTTCTTATTCCGAGGGACGAATTAATATCGCATTCGCGGCTAATAGTCAGGCGGGCCGCGGCGTAATTGGTAAAACACTGAGTATCGCGCGAGTGATTTTCAACCTGTTTAATCATACGTTGTCCCGTCCCGGGCGAATGCGTCGTCTTTGCCTCGAACTCGCGTGTGCGTGACTACGCGTGTGACAACACAACCGACGCACGACTGCGAAATTGCGCCGCTGCGACAGGAAGAGTAAAGAAGCCGAACGCCGCGCGGCTAACTCGGGTAATAACGTCAAGTCAAGACCTAAATATCGTAATTATCCGAGAAAAGGAGAAAGAAATCTATCATTTGAATAAATTCAAGAATGTATCATTTGCGTCGCCGTTTCTTTACGCAGCGCGGACCCGCCGAGACTCGGGAGAGTGAGAGGAGGGTGGCTCTAAACGGTTTCTACTGTGCAATTACAGTCTGCGCAATAGTCCGCCATTATCTAGAGACGAGTCTATCAATATTGCACACGGTCGCGTCTGGATGACAAGTAAAAAGTTTCCCGCGCGCGCTTCTTCTTGCCTCGCACCTCGCCGTATCTTCGGGGCGAATCGCGTTCTTTCTTACATTAAAAAAAAAAAGAGGGAAAAAAACCTACTCGCGAAACGCGAAGTCGATGACGCGTAAGAAACTCTACGACACGGAACTCGCGATCTTCTTTCCGTCTTCTCCTCTCTCGCTACGCGTACAATGTATTTTTAAACGTATCTACGTCAAGGTTACGTGAACTCGAGGTCGCGCTTCTTTTTTTTTTCGCGAGCAAAAACGATCAGAGCGGCTATAGTTACGTTACAGTCGCGCCGAGTGCATTAAAGCAATTTGCAATACGCGGAATGGAAATAATGAACGGATCTCGAAATTAATGCTGATGATGCGGACCGCTCAGTCACTGTCATTTATCGTGTCTGCGGAGCGAAACGTGACGCGCCGGGCAAGATCTGTTTCACGCGGTGATTCATACACGCGAAGCTTCTGCTGCTTCGCGCGCGTCCGAAAGGTGGTATCTACAAATTAACTCGTTTATCGGCCCGTTATCTATCTGTGTCAAAGGAACCTTCGAACGCACCGCGTTCGCACACACGTGTGCTGATATGCTTTCGCGCGGGGTAAACCCGAAGTAGAAATTAACGACGTCGCGATTAAATCGGCGTGAAATTTCATGCGGGTTCAATCGGGAACAAACATATATATTTTGGAGTCATTAAATCGGCAATTATTTTTATACGAGACAGGCATATGTATAATTTCGACGACGACAACATTTATCACGAGAATTATCATTCGTGTAACCCGCTGTTATCGTAAACAAAACCCGCGCCCGATGTAAAGATTACATTAAATGTCGAGAATAAATTTCTCGAATTCGCGAACCCAGCAAGTCGCGCGAGTTTTTTAATTGCGAAGGAATTTTCGGACGTCGCGTGTTAGAATTTGCGTCGGGACGTCGTGAACGCGTTTTGCACGCTACCAAAACATTGCGAGATATTTAAACGTTTGTGTGCGCGCGCGTGTTTAAATTTTATATTATTATAAATTTTCGCGTATTCATGAAATTAAATCTTTCACGTTACGTATCAGTCAACGAAGGGAAAGAGGATTGAAACTGTTTAAAAATTACACAAGTGCTGACGCGCCGCGCGCGTAATTTTCACGTGGCGATTACCGAGCAAACAGACAAACATGTCTTACAACTGCGAAAGACAAGGCCGATGGTGACAGAAAAAAAAGTGAGTGACGGCGAAATGATTACGTAAAATGTGCAGTCTTCCAAATTCGATAAAACAACCGAAGCGGATTAACTTAGATTTATTTCTCTCCGTGAGTTGTCAGAATCATTCGTTGCACTCACTTCCATAACAAACATTTATCCGTTGACGGATAAATATATCCGTTGACTTGTGTAAAAAAAAAGAGAGAAAGAAAGAAAGAAAGAATAAAAAAGAAGTTGCAATAGAGAGACGGCTTTCCTTCTTTTTTTTCCGTCGACGAGTCGTCAGCTTCTCGATTTATAAATTGCATTAAACCATATTTGCTGTATTTCTTCGCGAAAGAACCTCCTTGATATATATATATTGTATATATATATATAAATTCTCTCTTGGAGTTATTACTTTTAGATAAACCATTTCGTAGAAGTATAGAAGTGTAGTTTGCCGCGAACAGTATCATTTTGCAATTTTTCAATTTGACCTTTTCTATCTAATACAAGTAGTTCTTCTGAGTCTATTTTGACTTATATACACACACATACACGTATATAAAATATTCATATATTTATTCGCGGTACATGTCTGTGAACATGTTAGTGAGATTTTTCTTTTCCCCTCTGTTTCACTTTCTTTTTGCGCCATCTGCGAGCACTCGAAAATTGTTCGCAATCGTATCGATGTTGGAAAAGATTCCTCACGTAAGGGAATATGATCTGCTGCGTGCAGCACCACATATTGCATCTTCAGATCGAGCAAAACTTTTTATTTCCGAGACTAGCAAAAAAAAAAAAAAAAAAAAAAAAAAAAAAGTAAAATTTCGAACTACAGGAAAGAGAAAAAATTGGTTATTATTATTACAAGAAGGAAAAATTAATTCGAATCTGCTTTTTACATACACACTTCCCTTGTGATCGCACGCACAGGAAAATTGTACCGTTAAAACGCGCCGCTAATCATCGCAACATAACCGCGGTAACACACGCGGTTTTCTCGCTTCCCGAAAAAAGTCGCGACTACCTACGAAGAAGCAAGAAAAAGCTTGTATCTGCGGGAACGCGTCGTTTCACAAACGGCAGATTTTCGCGCTGCGTTGAATGATGCATTTCAAGGGAGATTATTACTTAGGCAGGCTTAGACCGGCGCATTTTTTCGCGCATTTTTTCGCGTCACTTCGTGATGCGTTTCGCGCTTCCCGTACATGCATGTTGACGCAAATATACGCGTCACGCAATTTGTTTATAGGAAAAATGTTCGCCAAATACGGACGGCGCGTTGAAACATCTCCCGTAAATATTTATCATTAGGGGAGAGACACGCGCGTTAGCTGATTTTTATATTTTTCAACTTCGAAATATTCAGGCGTTTAACACGTTGTTCATAAAGTTATCCGCAAGCGAATGCAACAACATGCGATAGATATCTGACGAGAGAAAAAGAGAGAGAGCGCAACTTTTTCAATTTTTTTTTTTTTTTTTTTCGCTCACATAGCGCCAAGAATATTCCCTATTCGTGTTATTCGCCGAATCTTGCGCGCATCCGGGATACTTCACGTCGTATGATTTCATCATGCGGAGCTTCATAGCGCGGTTTTCTTGAGCGTTCCCCGAGGTGGAGCGCGAGGAAAGAGAGTAAGGTGAGTTAGGAGACGAGAGATTTTCGCTGAACTTCGCGCGCCGAACGAGCACATCTTCGCGGTGTGCATCATCGCACGGAGCGACATACGAACGTCACTCACAAAAATTCCGAGGGAAAGCAGCTTGTTCAAATGTGTGTTCGAGAAGCGACGCGGGTGTGACGTGGAAAATAACGCGGCGTTTCGGCAACAAGGCAATTCACTCGATGATACAATTTGAGGAATGAGAAACGAAAAAAGTTGAACTGAAAAATCACACAGATCGGAACTCTGTTTCGAGTAAATTTTTGTTCGTAAAAAAGTTCGGAAAAAAAACATCGCGATTCTTCGCGGAGTGAACGAAATGAGACCACTTTTAGAACAATGCGTTCTGAAGGACGCTCGTTCCGATAATTGTAATTCGTCAAGTTTGCTACCCAGACAAACGTTCCCGCGACCATGGAGGTGGTTGGCTTCTAAGGTCGCGCAGGCTGAAAGGAAATAAAGGATATATGTAACGCCAACCTCGACGTACAGTCGCGCCGGCAAACGGTGTAGTCGTAGAATTTTATGACTGTACGGTCTACGTTATATAAGACATGACACGCAACGTGACTCTCGTTTTAAACACTATGTTAACATTGAATTATTTATATATATTTACATATATATATAAAAAGGATAAAACAAACAAGTTGATATTGCTTCATTTTTCTATTTGTTTCCCGGTTGCGACTCTGTATTATTTTTAACGTTATTAAAGAGATTTTGTTTAGCTGCAAATTTGATAAATCGGACTGCGATATTGAATTCATCGAACGTCAGTGTCATCGGCATTATTCATTAGTCGATTACGATCGATAGTCGGCAATTCAATATTCGCGGTTAAATCGAATAACGCAATGACGCAGGAAACTGATGGTGGTGATGAATATCGAGATTGATGCAAAAGTCATTACAAACACCATATATTCGTCCAATATATATACAAACTTACATTTTGAACGTTAACGCGATCCTCTGCACGCGACTTTATAATTTAATTTTCAAAAATCGATCGAGTTTTAACTTACTGCCGCGGGATGCGAAAACACGTTCTTTTTTTTTCTTTTTTTTTTTTTTTTTTTTTTTTTTTTTATTCAGCGCTCATTCAGCGTCCGCAAAATGCAAACTACGTCTTGAAATCGGCGACATTTGGCGTCGTGCGTCGATCTTTTTCTTTTTCCGCGTCAACGAGTCCCGAGACACGTCGTCGGCGCTTTTGCAATTTAAAAATCGCGGTGCCACCTTAGTTACTCCGCTCAGCCGGTGAACCCGGCTGTGAGCACGCTCGCGCGAGAATATAATTCCGCTTGGGCGGCCCATCCACCGCCGGCAACAATGGCGACTCCGAAAATTCTCCGGAGCTCCGCTCGAAAACGCTATATGTGCGCACGATATACCGCGACGTAGAGCACGGGGGAGAAAGAGACAGATAGGAAGCCCGGGTACAGTCGCCAACAACGCGTCGCTGCGGAATTTCGGTATTCGGAGAGGAGAGAGGAAAGAGGAACGACACACAAGAGAACTCGTTTCGAAACGCGCTCAAGAAACGACGACGGTGCATCGCGCGCGCGTTGCCTCGTTGCAACGCAGGAAAACTGCATTTCGCGTGCTAGAACCGCGTGCTCTCCTCTCCTCTCCTCTCTATCTCTCTCTCTCTTCGTTCCGCTCTTCCAAACTGCGCGCGCGATTCTTCCTCCGCTTCCGACGCGCTAATTCGAAAATACTCGGAATAATTTTCAGCCGGAGCTATACCTGCCCCATGTACTTTTTATGTGGCGCTCGGACCTATGTACTCGGCGCGCAGGGCCCCCGATGTACATACGTACATACGTACGTTATATATGTGTGTGTATATATATATATATATGTGTGTATACATATATATATATATGTATATAAAGGCGGGCGGGTGGGCGAGCGAGCTCGCGCGTACATGCCGCGGAGGTAAATATACAACGTATATAAGGGTAGCGTGTAGGAGATGGTTGGTACATAGAAGTACTTGCTGGAAACGACTAGGGCTATTGGCGGGGGTGAAGAGCGAGGGAGGAGATGGGCAAGAGGAGTGGAGAGAGACACGGAGAGAGAGAGAGAGAGAGAGAGAGAGAGAGAGAAAGAGTTTCTCTCACTTCCTCCGCCTGGATCTCTCCTCTTCTCCTCGCTCTATCTCGTTTCTGCCAACGCTCTCTCGCGTAGCGAAGGCTTCGAGCCCACGTTTCCAGACGTTTCCGTGCAGAGCACCCGTGAATCGCTCATCTCAAAGCTCCTTCGGCTCGCGATTCGAGCGAGCAGAATCTGTCGGTGTTGATCAATACGGTAATAACTTGTATTAAAGTCCAGGCTGGAAGAGCGAGGAGAATATTCGACACTTTGTTTTTTTCTTTTTTTTTAACAGAACGCGAGACACGAGATTCGGTGAAATCGCGATTAATTTGATCAGAGCAGAACTTGATGAAAAATTGTGTCAAATACGTTTGCTGGAAGAAATAATTCTCTTCGCCGCTTCTTTCTTTTAATAAAAAAACCGGAGAGATTTCAACGAAATAATTAGCATACTTCCGATGAATATTTCACAGTATCATATTATAAATGTCAATTATAATTAAACGAATGACACAGAGTCGACGTCGGAAACGGTGAGAGAAACATTCGCGCGAGTTTCGCGTCGGTAAGACTCGAAAAAATCTCCAATATGTATGAGAGAAATTTCCGAGTTAAAGAGAGACCGAGCTCTCTGACGTTCCTCGCGCGCGAACTATCGAGCGTCCGGAACGAAGCGGGCGCACGCGGGGAAGGCGGATCGATGGCGCGGCCGGTGGGCTGGGAATTTTGTGCCGTTTCGAAATTCCGCGCGAATGAAGATGATCTGGGATCAGAGAAATAGCACCCCAGTAATACAACACTTTTCGTCGAAACTCCTCGGATTGAGTTACTAGCGCGGCGGCGGCGGCGGCGGCAACGGCGGCCCGCGTTTCTGGCCGTTTCGCGCGCGCACGCACGCCATCGGATTCGCCGTTAGCGCGAGGTTTCCTCGTGAAATCGGAGCCTCGCTGCTTTTTACTCCCCGCCCGTCGCTGGCAACGAGAATATGTTTGAAAACAAAGTCCCCGCCTACATACACCGTGGAAACTTGATTTCTGCCGGGCTTTTCGGCAAAATTCTACTTTCTCGCGCGCTCGCGCGCGTATCCCTTCGGTTTTTTTTCGTCTGTGAAAAACAGGCGCGAGAGCTCGGATTTTCGCTCACGAGGAAACAAGTCGGCGCTCTTCCGCGCACGATGACACGCTTTTAGATAGTTTAGGCGAGTTCGCGAGAATATCCTTCCCGACGACACGTCTCGCGTTTCCGTGACTGTGTGTATGCGCGCGCGATGACATTCCATCCGCAGAAAAGAGACGATTAGGATAATAATAATTTTCGCCGGGCGTAGAAGATTTTCCCCGGAATTTTTTCTCAGCTGAAATTTTATCAGCTCTTTTGTTGCGCGTGTTTCGTTACAATTCAGCGAAGTACCGCGCTATTAGACGTAATGAGGACGATATAAAGGTAAATGAGATAATAGAAATGGACACCGTTAAACGAGGTAATACACGTAAGATTTTTTTGGACGCTATCTAGAATAACGACGTACGGACAGATCTATAATATTGTAATAACAGTCGAGGGAATGATCGACGTGTGCTTTCCCCCGGATTGTTTTGCGACTTTTCAAAGATCCGAGGAGCGACATCCTCGAGAACGACCGATATATCGGAATACACTCGCGACGTTTATTTATCTCGGCAATATTAGTCGTCGAAAGAGACAGTCGCGTTTTCACAATACAGCTCACTGCGAGACTCGTCTCTTCTTGTCATCGTCAGTCGTTATCCGGGATTCTTTGCCGGACAATATCGTCGCGTTGACGCGAGCGATTAAAATCGCACGACGCAAATATAAATCCCGCCCGCGTCAATGCACGCGCGATTCTGTCATCCCCCTTCCCCATATCTCTCTCTCTCTCTCTTTCTTTCTCTCCTTCTCTCTCTTTCTCTCTCGTTCGCTCTTTTTCGAATCGCGTCAACGTTCCGAGAAACGATAGTTCCGACACGTTAACGACCGCACACGATTTCAATAAAATACTCCTCTCGCCCGGTCCCGTCAATCGTAACAACGGGTATTACTGCAAAATGCCGTTACACGCTCTCACGCCCCCGTCCCCCTGTCGCGTTTTGCTGCTTGCCGCCCGGGTAAGTGCATTACGCGAGAGCGACGTTATCCGCGAGAACGACGAAGGACAGTGCACAATCTAATTCACGTCGATCTTAATCCTTGCTAGAGGAGTCTAGTAGCTCGCTCGTAAAAAGATTAAACCCGCGACTTGACGAAAGCGGATAAAAAACGAGCTCAAATTCCATTTCGCGCTTCTTCTTCTTCCTCCTCGCGCTTATCTAACGGGGGAATGTAAAAAAAACCACCTTCTCGGAATTCCGGAACTCTCCGGACGTCGTGTATCCAGGTGTTTTTCATGGACTTTCGTTTAGTAGGAGAAAAAACATAGCATCGAATGAAATAATAGACGAGATCGATAGTAGTAGATGTAGCGCGTATCGAGTGTTATATGTACTACATTGTATCTGCAAAACGTCGCGTATTACGTTATAGATATTTCTGCAAAAAATTTACGACCGAGTGTCTTTTTTCTACGACAACTCGCAATCAAGAATGTGTATTCTTTGGAAAAAATGTTTCGCGACCAAACAACATTTGGAACGGAAATTTGTCTTTTTTCGATAGCGTTCAATTACTCCCTCTATTAGTTCTTTTTTTTTTTAGTAGAAAACAAAATATATCTTGCGATTAAGATATTTATCATGTGATATCTGACGGGTTTTTGATCCTCAGTCTATATATAAACGAGCCCCCGAATTCAACTTCTTCAGTTATTGATTCGCTCTTGCCAATCAAGTTGACACACGTCAGCAGGTCAATACATAATGCCGACCTTCAAGTCAATTGCGTCTTCGGCCGCGTGAATATTTCAACGGCGCCGCTAACATCTGGAAAAACTTTCTCCCGACCAACGGTTGGAAAAAGACGCCGCGGCCAGAAAGACAGACGGAGAGCTTTTCCGATCCACGGGATCGCCGGTTCTCCGGCGAACCGATCGTGGCGGTGGCGCGTTTCGCGTGGGGTTCGTAGCTACCCCTAAGCCGGGCTGTGGCTGGTGCTGGTGCTGCTGCTCGTTGCTAGGGGAAACCTCCAGAAAACTCGACACATACACACATACACACACACGTACATATACGTGCGCGCGCGCCCAAGCACGCACACGTACACCTACACGTAGTTGAACACGAACTCACACACTCGTGCGTGCAGACGAGCATAGCCATCGACGCACACACGAATTTACACTCACACAGTGCCGCAAACACCTACGAAAGCTCGCGCGCGCGCGCGCGCGCATACATAAGCGCACGAACACACGTACACATGCACGAGCGAAGGGGGCTACGAGAGAAGCTCACGCACGTACTCTCACGCACACCCTGACGCGCCGTGGAAAATGTCGATAACGAAAAACCACCACCGGCCCCTCTCTCTCTCTTTCGTTCTCGCTCTCCTCTCTCTCTCTCTCACTCTTCTTTCTCTCTTCCTCTGTCGCTTTCCCCCTGTCTCCTCCCGTCCCTCTGTCTCTCCACCGATTTCTACCGCTCGCGCCCCTATGTATGCGCGGCCTCCTCGTCGTTTCTCCTTCTCTACATTGCGGCCAGCACCATCCGGTCGAGGCACTTCATTGTTGCACCAAAAGTCTCGGCTATCTCGAAGGATAAAACAAAAACCACACACGGGATAAAAAAAAAAAACCTAGCGGAGGGACCTTCGAGACCGCGAGCATTAGGTTAGGTCAGGCGAACCGCCGCGACCATCCCACCGATTTTCCAACCCCCGTCCGCCCGCGCGAATAAGCGAGCGATCTCGCGCCCTTCGTTCCTCTCGCTCGTCCTTCGCGCGCTCGCTCCTAGGATTATCGAAAATCCTTTCTCGCGTGCTTGCCTGCTTGCCTGTCTGCCTGCGAGAAGGCTCGTTTCACGGACGATTTCGTTCTCCGCCTACACACGCGAGAGATTTTTCCCCGTCGCATTGAGAGACGATCTCTCTTGGGGTTGTATATGTATATGTGTGTCGCGAAAGGACGAGGCGATCTTGTGGCGGTAAAGGCGGCTCCTTCAGGGACGATCTGGTCGCCGGAAAACCGCACACCAACGCCTTTCCGGATCCGAGAGTATAAAACGAAAAAGTTTACTCTCGGCGAGTCGAGTCGCGCGCGCGTTTGTTAACGAGAAAGTGGGCGTCGAGGTTCATTCAGAACGCGGACACAATAGCGTGTTGGTTCGCCGTGATCACAAAAGTACAAGATAAAGGCGGTAAAAAAGAAAATAAAAACAAACGTAAAAAACAAAAAAAAATGTACCAAATGCACGTTCTTTAGAAGAGATTTGATTTTTACGGTCGCTTCGAGGGTCGATTTTTTTCGTAAAAGAATGGCAAAAAATACGTCGTGCATCTAAATTATGTCGATGTATATATGACGCATGATACGTACCTATATGTGTGGGCGCATTAAATATTTTAATATATTGTACATGTGCTAATTTGAACAACACTAGCGTCGAATTAATACATAATAATATCTCATTATCATTGTGCAACGGGGGAATCGCGCGGAATTCACACTACGCGAGTTTCGTCGCGATTAACCGCGCGCGCGCGCCTCTTTCACAGCGTGTATAATGTAACAAGAACTTTGCAAGGAGTTCGCGCGCGCGCGTTCTCGGTTTCCATCATAATTCTCCACACGTGTCGTCGAAAAACACGTAAGTGGATGACTCTCTACAGGGCATCAGAATGCCGCGGAGGAATAATATCGCGATGTATTGCTTTGACTATCGTTTAACTCGATTTTCCACGGAAAACTGTGCACAAAAGGACGGCCTTTGACAAAGGGAAACCGGGAAAGGGCGCCAGAAACTCGAGCCCGGCGCGGCTCTCTCTCTCTCTCTCTCTCTTTCTCTCTCGCGAGCGTACTGCCCGCTGGGTCCTTGTCTCTGCGCGTAAAATCTGTGCCACGGAAAGGGAAAGAGAAGATCGGAAATGAGAGAAAGAGAGAAAGAAAAAGAAAGAAAGAAGAAACGAGGCAGAAGAGTGACCGAGAGCGAAGAGAAGGAAAAAAGGGAAGAAAAAAAGAGAAATAAGGGTCGCTCGGAGGAGTGGCTGGCACAGCCTTACGTGGCAACGGCGTAATGGCCCTCGTAAAAAAGGAGCCCTGCGTGCGCAATAAAAATTTACGATCCAAATAATAACCCGCTCGCTAGTCCGCGCGACGCACGCTCGCCCTTCGGCGTTTCCCGAGTCGGAAGCGCGCGGCACTGACAACGGCGTCGTCGACGACGACGACGACGACGACGACGATGAACTTTCTCGTAACGTTAACGCGACGTGACGGCGGCGACTCTCCTGCGGCGACGTTTACGTAATTTACATAAAAGAGTCATCCGTGTGCGAGCTAGTCAGCCGTGAGGGAAGATCGACAAGAGCCTTCTTTGCACGTCGGAATTATCTACGGATACCGTCACGCGAATATATGTGTGACGCGCGCGCATAAAATACATTTTGATTATTAGGATGTTATAAACTGTTATTAAAGATTTTGTGAGAGTTTTGTTTTTGTGAAAGAGCTGAAATTTCCTTGGGATAATTTGATCATTCAATTGACCTTTTTCTGATGTCACACATAAAAACGAAAATTACATTTTACCGTAATTTGTTTAAAATATTATCAAGACGGTGTGTGTACGTGCGTCTCCATGATCTAAAATTCTCTCTTGCACCGAGAGCGCCAAGACAAACGAAATTTCAATCAACCCCAGACCGGTATAACTAATTTTTGACCTAAATTCACATCACCATCTTTCTCCCGGACGAGAAATTACTGGCAATCATATTACGCCGCGCTGAGCGGAATAAAGATAAGATTTACTCTCGAAATGACAGATCAATCGCTCGTGTCGTCCGTGGAAGAGGAAAGCGGAAGGTAAAGGAGAGGAGAGAGGGAAAATCGGGGTTTCGATTTTAAATCGCTACATTCGCCCGCACGCGCGGAATACGCGAATTTGAAAAATGGATTCGGGAATGCGGGCTCCGGGGGAAAGCTCTCTTTCTCTTTCTCTCTCTCCCTCTCTCCGCCCGCGATCGGGGGCGGGAATTTAATTTATGTCAATATTAATTCTCGCGCTCGCCGGCAGAATTTTGTGTTATTCGACGAAACGAGTTTCTTGGGGGAGCGCGTGCTTCAAGTATAGGAGAGAGCAACGCCGCCCGCCCACGCCCGCCCGCTTACCCGCCGGTATATGTAACACAAACTATTAGACCGGTATGCTTCGGCACGTACCGCGGCATACCGAAGAATTCTTTCGCCGTGTTCCGGGGAGGTATGTACCAAAGTATACCGAACTAATAGCGCGCGGTATGTACCGAAGTAATGCCTTTCGCGCTCACAATGTGCGGCCTGGTCTCCTCCCCCTCCCTTTCTCTGCCCCTTGCGCTCACGCGCGTTCGCCAACTGTATTACGTTAATTTACGACGTCGCCTCCGGTTTTTTTTTTCTCGTGTTTTTTCTTCGAGCAGTCGAATAATTATTTTCACCGAACGTTCATTCTCTACCGCGTAAGTGGATATACGTGTACATATACATGTATGTATGTACATGTACATACGGTGCGAGTATGGTCTCCGCTTGTGCTTATCCGCATGTGTGTGCTCATTAACAATGACAAATCTCTCACGCATTAATCTCTCGACGTGCCATTAACACGACAAACAACGAGCAAGATTATGCGAGAACATCAAGCATAACCTTATGCATAAATAAAACGCGAAGGCAAACGACGGGGGCGTAAGAGGGCATCGGGTTTGACGGAGGTTGCGCGTCACAATGTCGGGGAGAGAGTGACATGTTATTCGACATTAACAGAAGGACGGATGAAAATTATTAATAATTCCGTTCTGTCGCAATAGATTATACATTCTCACGCAATGTCGATTTGGTTAAAAACGACGCAGCGAGCAAACAACGCAAAAATGTTAATTGATTCAGGCGCATCGAAAAAGTTCGACCGAGACACACACCGCCGGAGTTCATTAACTTCGTTTCTGCAGTTTTTATGCACGACCTGTCGTAAAAATTGCAAATATTGTTCGCTCTCGGCGCTCGCGTGTGTCGCGAGACTTTATTTAGCAATAAAAACACCTTCAATTATTCAATTTCGAAGCCGTAGTTTCAAATGAAACGGTTGTTGCATTTGCGTCAGGGCGTGCGTTATAAATATAATACTATCAGCGGAATATAAGGCAGGGGGATCGATAAGACGACAGACGAGCACTCAATTTCTCGGCACTTCACACCGAAACATTAATGCACGTGCCGCACGAGTTCCGAGTTTACGCATTGTAGTGCGAAACCCGGAATTCAAAACTATTTTCAAGTAAGATTAATGCTATCCCGGCGTTCCAAGGAAATTCACGGCAAAATAGGAATATACGCTCTATGCGCGCGAACGTTAAACTTTCAAAATTATGCGTCGTTACGTAGTTACACCGGAGCATCGCGGAAGTTACCATCAACGCATATGCAGGAAAGTAAAAGCGCCCCGCCGACGTGCAACTTAATGTGGAAAATATTCTATAATCGTTGACGGATGGATTATGTGTGCCGCATAGACAATTCCGCGGATTACAAGTTCACCGGCGTCCAAAGTTATTCAAATTACGCGTGCTGCTAATTTATTTCCGACAAAAACTTCTTTCGCTTTCTCTCTCTCTCTCTCTCTCTCTCTCTGAAAGCGCTTTATTTACGATTACGTGAGAATTGACTTTGTCGAGTTAAATCCGGCTGACGCGGCGCGCGATGGCCCGCGTTTGATACAATGTTAATTTTTTTTTTTTTTTTTTTTTTTTTTTTTTTTTTTTTTTCGGAAACTGCAGTGATGGGTAACGCGTATCGGTAACGAAATATTGGATGACCTTCCGCAGTCGAAATAGATTCCCCTGGGTGGAATCAACATATCGCTCTAGCTCGTGGCGTAACCGAATTAAAACGATAACTGACGTGTGTACGCCCGGTGTTTCGAAATAAAACACACGTCGAGAGGAGCCGTTGTTAAAATTGATCGCGGGCTGTCAAAAATTTTGCGGAAATTTCTAAAGCGTCTTCGAAGCCGACTCATGAACAATTCAGACATTGTTCGTTTAATAAATAAAAAACTGTCACGTAAAATATTAAAAAAAAAAAAAAAAAAAATTAGTTTTGTTAACAATTATGTTGAAGTTGCGTTTGACCGGCGCGAATAAAATAAAAACCATGTCTGACTCGAGATCAGAGATCCGGGGATATTTCCAAAATAGGAGGCTCCATAAAATCGAGGGGAAAAAGGAGGCCGAACGGCGCCGGAAGCAGTCGCGCGCGAACATAAGGGGAAAGCGGCGAAAAGAAAAAGGAGACGGAGAAACGAATCACCGAAGCGAGCATCGATTCCGGTCGAAGGTCGAATGACCTTCGGCAAACTGCGCGAGGCTGAGAAGGGAGATTCCCCTGGGTGAAATCGACATATCGCCTTAGGTCGCGCCGTGGAGTTCCGAGTTTCCAGTTATAAATTACAGGGTAGACGACCGAGTTCCACCGCTTTTTCTTCTTCTTCTTCTTCCTCCTTCTCCTCTTGCTCTCTGCTCCTTTTCACGCTTTTTTTTCTTCTTGCTCCGTCCCGTTCGCTCACCCTTTTCCATCCAGCGACGGACTCCTTCCTTCTTCCTTTCTTTCTTTCTTCGCTTCCCTCGCGCGAGACAGAGAAAGACTCGCTTCTTCCTCGCTCTTTTTTTTTTATTCACCTAACCCGCCTCGCGGAAGCGGTATACTGCGTATCGAGGCAGCGTTCGAACCACGTGTGGTCCCCATTCATAAAACTGTCGATCCTCCCGACACGTGCACAGCTTCGCTCTCTCGCTGTGCCGCGCGCGTCGCGAAACTCTCGTGATACGAGCACGCGTGGCCTCGACTATCATGCCGACCGATTTCGAACTCTGACCCTAAACCGGAATCCGCTTTAAAGGAGCGCTGCCGAATCAAAACCGGAACGCGTGTCGTGAAAGACAGAGATCCATTTTTTTGAGATCCAATTTTTTTTAATCGTCCAAAAGAGGAAACGCGCACATTCAATTTTTTCCCCCGATTTATATCTTTTGATTACACTATTATATTAAAAAAAAAAAGAATCTCATTACGGGTAAAATAATTATACTTGAAATTAACTCGAACAGCACCGACTAACTTTCTCGATATTTATATGCTAATAATTGTTGGAAATAATTTGTCTCCGGTTTAATTCGTAAGGATAAGTCGTAGGATTTTCGTAAGACGAATAACTAGCTAGAAAATTGTTTGTTGGCACGAATTTCGTTGTTCATAAATAACAGATTACACCCGATTTTGAACACCACTAGTTATATACACGTAAGTGATAAAACATACACAGAGAGATGAAGTAAGTCGCGACGGTTTTAATTAAGTCGCTGAACAAATGCCAGCAGTGATTTTAATTATCCCTTCCCGCCCGTATATAAACGTACACGCTACAAGCGTAATTATACGTTTACATTACCGCTTATGAGAGATTCTTTTTTTTTTTTTTTTTACCCTCTCTCGCGCGGCATATTAATTAGAATAAAAGTAGCAAGTCGCCCGAGCCAAATAAAAATGAGTAAGAAGGTAACGCGAGCGTGTAAATAAGGCCGAAAATCACTGAGACGGATAATTTTACGCAACTCGCAGCCGATGTTGTGGGGTTGTTTACGTTATCAGAACGACGGAGTTTGTTTTCGCGTGTGCAATCAACCGCGCCCCGTTGGAATCCGTCAGTCGTTCGCGATTTTTATTTCCTCTCGATTCAACGCGCGCACAATAAAACGCTTTAAGGGAAACGTTAAATCGACGCGAAGATAATGCGCTTACACGAAACATCGTCGGGACGGAAATTGTATTAAACAAGGGTGAAAGACGTGAAATATAAATAATATCCGCCGTTGTGTTCTTTTTTTTATTAGATCCGCTCATGTTTCACACTAGTTTCAACTACGCCAGATCGTATTATTTTCCTATATATATATATATATATATAATTGCAGTTTTGCCATCCACGCCGGTCGTACAATCAGACATTACCGCGCGAATGAACTCGCAGCGGAAATTAAATTTCCGATTTTGTGATGTTGTTAGACTTTTATTTACACAAAATTTTGCAATATTTACCGCTTTGTTTTATTATTACGCCTATACGGATAATTGTTTTATCATGCGCGATTAATAAAAATGCAAATTCGATAGATAGTCGATGAAATATGGGTGCGCTCTTGGAGCGTAGGTCAAAGTGCAACAAGCTAGAAATAAGGCTCGCGTTACGCAACTCCCGCTTGTAACTCTGCCCTTCGCATGTGCGCCCGAGTACTTTAAGGAAAAGCGCGCGCGCACACACGTGCCAGATTAAATTTATCTATTCCTGGCGCGCGCACAAACAAAGTATGCGCGCGGATCGGATGATACAAGAATACATGAACTTGCAGGAATGCGGACTTTGTTTCGTTCTCGCGGAGAGAGACAGAAAGAAACACTATAAAAAAAAAAAAAACGCAAACTTTGTATAATTAATCTTTCAAAAACCACGTCAGAAATTTGCACAATAAACATAAACTATTTTCTAATAAAAATGTATTTAAAAATATATTTATTTATTTACAGTTGTTTATGTTACTGTTACCAATGTTTTAAAAATGATTCTTAAATAAAATAAATTATTACTGCAAATACGTAGCGGTAAAATTCCGGTTTTTTCCTCCAACAACTGAATAAAAGCACATTTTCCGGGAGAAAAATCTGTGACAAAACACAGCTCGAAATATTTTGACATCGCGGCATTGCACTGCGTGCCATTGATTCACGCCTTGCACGCACGTATCTCGCTTTCTCTCTCCCTCTCTCTCTCTCTCTCTCTCTCTCTCTATGAGAGAGCTGGCACGCGTATTTGGGGCGCTTTGAGCGCGTGGCGTCAGACCGATTTCAAGCAACCCCAGCGACAAGTAGAAGGCAATCAGAGTCTCCTGGCCTAATCATATTGATGGGCGTGCTACTGCTGCTGCTGCTGCTGCTGCATGCGCTATTCGTGGCATAGCGCGCACCGGCAAGCGCCGAGGCCGGCAATTTCTCCTGAGGAGGGAACACATCGATAACCTTATCGATATGTATATTGCTTTGTTAGCATAGTAACAGGCTTGATCTCGCTTTTGCTCGCGCAAGACGCGCACAGACCAACGTTGCATTATCCAATCGCCACTTTGTAATTCGGACGCGGGATAGATATGGCGTTCGTCGTCGCGACGCCGCCGCAACATGATGAAAGAGAGAGAGAGAGAGAGAGAGAGAGAGACCGTGAAAATTGGTTAATAGCCGAAAGACTATTCTACATGGAAATACAGCGCTCGCGTTTGAGTATCCACGGCATCGTCGAGTGATATCTCATTATCGTAACGCGTTATCGCAACGCCGAATTTCCGATCGACGCGCAATTCTTTTTATCTGATATCAGCGAAGTTACGAAACGCGCGATTGCGCAAGGAAGAGCGGAGATTACGAACAGATCGATCAGCAATTCTCAGGATGTTTACCGATACCTAACCGGAAAAAAAATAGAACTTGCAAAACGCGCGTTATCGTATTCGAGTTGTCATTTGTGACACGCCTGATTTGATTAGGATATGTGTGTATTTATATAAGAAAGGTCAGATTATATATAGACAAAGAGAGAAAGAGAGAGATAAATATTTTGATACATCTCTGTAATTGTATCTCGAAGAAACCCGCGCTTCGTGTGAGGCGCCAAATATACTCGAAATATTTTTCCGAATTTTTGCTCGAATTTTAGCGGGCCGACGATGTCCACACACGTCCAGACCGAACACAACACAAACATACAGCGACTACCTGAATACATTTCGAGAGTGTGCTCTATCTCGGCGTAATCATTTATTTTCGCGGCGTCGCGGCTTACGCGATCGATAATTTATAACCCGATGTGTGATAATACCGCGAGATTCGCGGATAATTACGTGTATGGTAATTCCACTTTGTGTAATTGCACTTTGAAGATCTCCGCTGCATTACTGGGAGTTTAATTAAACCTTTAACCCATATCTGCCTAACGTCGCGCGTCCGTGGTTCTAGGGTGCCTAGAATAGCTCATATTCGAATTAATTTGTAATAGAGCTACAAAGCTGTTACACGTAGTGACGTTGTACTATATCTGACGTTCCGTGCGAGGATCCCTCCATGATGGAAGATTCATAAATTCGCACACATCTCTCGCCCTTCTAACATCAGAAGTTAATGAGAGGGTTAAAATCGTTGATTCTGTGTGCTGTGTGCGTGTGTGTGTTTGTTGCGTGTGTTTTGACTCTCTAACACTATTGGATTAAAACCATCTATTCCGTGTGTTGACTCTCTAACGCTATTGTGTTAACCCTCAAACCGCTAAATATATTGATTGCCAATTAATGCCAATTAATATCCACCGTTAATACGCTTTTAGGTGGCTGTGTGATATTCGCTATCATGCGTATTACGTATTCAGCAAAAGTAACTTCTTGCGAAGTTTCCTCGACGTTAAAAAACGATGCGAAAGTGAAACGGCACAGTCGTAAGTAAGTTCCGGTTGAATGCGGAAGTGATCCATTAGGATATTCGGTTACGTCATTAGCTAAGCGCCGAGGACGACTTCGTCGTCTGTTTACCGCGGATTTCTCTCGTCGTGAGAAAGAGAGACTGCTGGAAACCGGGGGGTCTTATCGACGAGAGATCGATTTTCGCTTCAGACCTTGTTAAGCCGAGCAGGTAGCTAATCCACTGTCGCATCGCGACTGTCGAGAAGTCGAGAATAATCTCCCATCGTTTGGCTCTTCAGATTCCTCTCGCCCTCTCCTAGAGCCCTTCTCGAGCTTCTTTCTCTCTCTCTTTCTCTCGTCGTCTTGTCGTTTTAAAGGCAACAAAGAACACCTCGTCCCGTCTGTACTTCTCTTGTCTTCCCTCGGTCTTCATCTTTCGTTTCGCCTCCTCTTGTTCTCTTTCCTCTTCTTCTTCCTCCTCCTCCTCCTCCTCTCATCTCGTCATTCTCTTAATCGCTCGAGTACCGGACGACTCGCGGTCGAGGCGCGATAATCTCACCTCGGATCTGTAATGTCGATCGATCGGCCGATCGAGAGCAGCCGACGACGACTCTCTCTCGTGCCGGCCCACTCAAGAAGCCCACTCGATTTTCATGTAATTCAAATGAAGCGTGCGCCGAGCTGTCGCGTCCGTCCGTTCTATCTGAAACCGAATCCGGAATTTCTACGGCCGAACGATTTTCACTGATAAAAAAGGAGTTTTGTCGGTAACTTCGATGAGTGTGTAAGTCAAGTTTTGTGGGAATTTTAGGACCAGTTTTTTTTCTTTTTTTCTTTTTTTTTTATATTTCATCGCTCTCTCTCTCGCTTTCTCTCTCTCTCTCTCTCAATGTAATGTTGAATATACTTTAACATCTTCTGTAGACAGCATAATTCTCGCGAACACGAAAACGTTAAGTTTTCATGTAAAAGTTTCGAAAACCCGTTTCGGTTGCGCCGAGCGTTCAATTATCTCGGACAAGAGGAAGTCCGACAATTTTTTTTTTCTGCTGTGTATTAAGAGCGATACGCGGTGCCTTTTAATAGAGGAGAGAAAACGGATGAATGAATCGGCGGTGTTTCACACACATACATACACACATACGACGGCCCACCCTCTTCTCGTCGTCGCTCGGCCGGAAATACGCGGAGGATACGCGAGTTGGAGTCGATATATCGGATATACACAGCCGGCACCGCGGCGATGCTCTCTCCGCCTCTCTCCGGCCTAGGTCGGTCCAATCAAATTTTATGATTTGTATCCATCTCGCATCTCGCGCTCCTGACCTACCGCTAGTCGTTTCAGTGATAGTGCTCTTTTTGCTGTTTTTTTTTTTTTTTTTTTTTTTTCCCCCCCCCCCCCAGCCGGCTTTATCGAAAAAAGGGAGAGTGACTTCGAAAGTCAATAACCAGTATCCGCGTACCAAGTGTTTTTAATTCCCTCATTGTCCCGACGTTTACTCCGACATTGATCGTCACCGGCACAAAAGTCCGGCGCACGTGTACGACATGTTCTTTGATTCACGTGCAATACAAATTTTTCAATATTTATCTTCAATCACTACACACCCACACACGCGTACATATTTATATCTGTCTTAATACACTTTATTGTTCTTTGACAACGCAGAGACTTGTGATTCTTTTTTTTATCAATAATTTACATATATATTTCTCGTATGTGGTCGATAAGTTGCTTTTCTCGGCGTGATATCTGAAAATTCGAATACAGCGGAATTTTCTCAGGCACTTGCTCGCGGCATCAGCAGAAACCGAAGTTATTATTATTGCCGGCAGTTCTCATTGTAAAACGCGCGGAAAGTTGGAATCTCCGAAAGCCGTACGCGCGGTGATGCGATTCTTTCGCGGGAAGAAAGATCGAATGAATGCGAGGGGGAAGAACGAATCAAGAAAGCTCGCTTTCAGTCCTTTGTAAAGTCACGAGGGCGAGAACGTAGCGAACCAACGGGGAGAGAGGCGAGTGGACGATCGCCAGAGAGATCGACCAGAGAGAGAAAAAAAGAAAGAAAGAAAGAAACGAGATAAGCTCCGAAAAAGGGCGACATGGATACGCGCGACCCAAAAAGCCGTCGTCTTCCACCAAAGAGGAGGAAGTTCTCGTTCTCGAAATCGGACCGGGTTTCGCGTCTGATTACGACGACGACGAGCGCCGGTGGCTCCAACAACGTCGTCATGAGGGGACGAGCGAAATAGAGTCGGAAGAGAGCACATGAGAACGAGAAAGAGAATCCGGAGAGACGGGGTGAGAAGCGCGACAGGGGGTGCAGAGAGTTGGAAAGAGAAACGACCCTTCCTTTGAATCCCCAAAGCGAGACGACGCGACGCGACGACGAGACTTTGACCGAGTTTTCAAGCGACTCCCGCGGCGCGGAGAGAGAAACCGAGAGAGATCTCACGTTATAGGATAGGGAAGAGAAGGCGAGGGTCCAGAGAGGCAGAGAGAGAAAGAGGAGAAAGAGGAGGATGAGTGGAGAGGGGAATGAGAAACTGGAGGGAATCGAGCGCGCCACCCCCGCAGACGACCTCGCCGTCGTCGCCGCGCCTCGCATCGCCTCGTTTCGCCTCGCCTCGACTCGCATCGCCGACTGTAAACCATTTACGATGCCCAGTGCCAAAAGTCCGCCAGTCACGCTCGCCGAGTCGCGACTCCCGCGCGTGCACTTCAGGCTTGCGTTACACAGAGCCGCGAGCGGAAAAAGAAATGATGAAAGAGTCCGGAAGAAACCGTAAAAAAAAAAAAAAAACATCGAAATAACCGTCTTTGAGTTTTACGGAGCGTTCGATTTTACAAGCGGATATAAATACATTAGCTCTCTGCAGAATTTTGATCAGAATTTTGATCTCTTGCTTAATATACACAAAGTTGTGTCTTTTAATATTTTGTGAGCAAAAATGCACGAAGTTAATTAATTTAATGCGAAACATCAACATGAGATAAGAAATAGTTTCAACATCGACGCAACAAGCGGAAATCGTTTTCGAAGCACTACAAGTTCAGGGATAATATATTTATCTCGGGCGTAAAACCGCGCGATAAAATTATCGAAAACAAGCCCCGGCGGCGGCGGCTCATGTCTTAACGACTTTAAGTTTTCACTTAATCATCTTTACGTTCGCGTAATCTCGCACCGCGACGCGTGTCCGCACCGACAACATTGGCAGCGTCGCGGCACTAAATACCGGCAATATCATTTTAACGGGCGTCATAAGGTTAGAACTTTGAAGTGTCTGACATCGCCGCTCGTGTGCTCGCGTTATACGCCTCGCCTGTCAACGACTAATATTTCTCCGACTTTGCGCGTGATAACTTAAGCCGAAACGCTGCAATAATCCATAAATCCCGACTTGGCAGGAAGTGCGGTTCAGCCACGGCGGTGGGTATTCTAATGCCAGAGCAAAGTGAAAGAAAGAGAGAGAGAGAGACCCGGCTCCGCGTCTGACAGTATTTACGACAAAGTCGCAAAAAGTCACTTATTTATGGGGAACTGAATTAAAGATGGCGCGCGATCGTGCGTAATGTAACGTATGTACGTTGCCCGCATGTGAGCCCCGGACCCGGCGCGTATAGGAATTAATGTCGAGTTATTCACACGCTCGACACGGTCGCGCGGCGTGTGTTGTTCGAAGGTGGAAAAACGAGCAGCGCGAACCGCGAGGCAACGGCGGCGGCGGCTCGCGTTCTTTTGAAAAACGCCTTGTGTCGCACTCGCGCCAAGCGGCGTAATCTGCGCTCCCTTGAAAAATCCGACGCTGGAATAAAAAGACTTGATTAAAAGTTTTACACGTGTAAGATGTAATTGAAGAGCTTGCCGCGCTAATGCCGAGCTATTCGAGAGAGAGAAGACCGCGCGAGTTTTTTTTTCTTTTTCGTTTTTCTGTAAATGTGAGGACCGACGCGCGCGCGACGAACATTTCAAGCATTTATCTCGCATTGAGCTCGACTTGTAATTCTCTAAAATAGTATCGTTTTTTGTGATCAATATAATCATACGTATCCATACGAAGATAAAACAGAAAAAAAAAAAAAACAACATTTTCGCGCCTACTTATTTTAAGTGTTGGGTATAACGTAAAATAACACGAATATTTTCGTGATGTCGCAATTTTCGGTTTTGATACCGGTTTTATAATGTATAACATTTTCTCTGCGGAATAATTTCAGAGTTTATAATACGTTTTATCTCTTACACGCTGCAAATTATTCATTGCGCTTACATACGTATTTATTTTACACATGCATGTGACCGGATACATATTTAACGCAGTCGGTGAAGTTACGAGGTGTGTGTATGCGGTGAATCAGCGAATTGAGAGTCTCTGTATAATCGTGACTTAATTACAGGTAGCGAGACCATTCGTGCTCGTTTTCATGAACACGTATCCTTAACAAAATTAGGTGAGAGAACCAGCATCTCCGTGTTGCCGCACTTAACGTCGTTTTCACGGCGAGTCCGGTCAACGAGATAATTAATGCCAGATTATTCACGCACGCGACAAGGCGTGACGCAGGGAATACGAGGAATTTTAATACAGATATATCGCCGTTGCTTCGGAAATACACACACACACACACACACACTCGACGCTCGCGTTTAATTGAGACGCCGGGTAACAAAGTACGTTTTTAATATCACGGCTTATTCACTTCGACCATTCACACTTGTTCTTTGAATTTATTAATGATTAACGGACTGTATGTACGCGCGCGTGATTCTTCTTCAATAATCCGATAATTCGCACGAAATTAAATACTTCAAAATTGTTTTCAATCTTTACTATTATTTTCAAAATATGATAATTTTTTTTAACAACTAACAGGCAACATAAATTTCTAATATCTAGGTTTTGGTTCAGACTTTCTAGACCGTCATTAAATTTTATTAAGGAATAAATCAC
>QVNZ01026368.1:0-51488 GCA_014825645.1 Pseudomyrmex dendroicus
GAATGGATCGTGGATATAGAAGTTGGAGTGTTGAAAAATATTGTAACCCTGAGGGGAATCAATTAAACTTCCTTTATCCTTTTTTTTTTTTACAAATACAGTTTGTTGTATTTTCTCTTTATAAATGCGATCTGAGCATTTTAATAACCGATGATATTTTGCACTACATAAGTTATTGCAAATATACGTCGTTATCTTAATGTTTTTTTATAAAAAGATGAGAAGAAAACGCGCATTTAGCTTCTAAGTTAAACATCATAGATATTTCTAAGATACCGCGCCATAAGAGCAGAAGCGGACATTTGTCGCGATGTAGTCGAAGGAAGCGCGTCAGTGTCGACTAACGGTATCTCTCCCACGTTCGATTAATGTTGGTAATTTAATACGAGAACTCTGACCAAGGCATCTAGCGTGCATCCATGTTCGAGCAGATGACGGATCGCACGAGTCAGCATACACGGAACGTTCGCGCTATTATACATATACTACACATAGTACGCGCGCGCAACGCAAAATGTAAATTCTGCCTGTCAGAGATCGAGACAGTCGATAGAACGCGCAACGAGTTGCAAAAATTTGAAGCAGTTCGGTGTAAAGCCGAACATTTTATTCGCGCGATATTCTGCGAAATTATTACAACGCTGGCAAACTGAAAGCTTAAGAGTCGGAACGGAAATCTATAAACCGCAAAAGAAGTTTAAAGAAGTAATAAAGTTAATAACAACAGTAAAACGTTTTGCCGAGATATAAAACCTGAATTCTTAGATTTCTTGTCTGCGTTACTATATCTTGTCTGCGAATCTAATGAAATTGGTGCTGAGAGCTATTGGGGGAAAGTGATGTGTAACGATCTTACATAGATCTTACACAGCATACTAATAATACTTAAATATCTCATTTATTTCTACAAAACAATTTCGTTTTGGACGTATACATGCGTACTCTCTTAGCTGTAAACATGTTATTTTGACAAATAATTATTTTACAAATATTTTTTACGAATATAAACCTATGATAAAATTCACACCAAGAGGCACTATTGACTGTTAGATTCAAATCGTAATTGTTCCTCGGTAAACAGGCAGACGAAGTCTGATGTGAAATTGGTATGGACAGAACTATTGATACAGCGTCCCATACAGAAACTGTGTAGAACTTTCGCAAGTGTAAATATAGAATTACGATGGAAACTTGCAACTTTTGAAAGTGCAGTGCCATCTTCGCACCTGCGCGGACAAGCCTGTAAGCTATGTTTAATTCGAGATAAATGACAGGTCACATAAAACGTTTGTAATTATTTAATCATCCAATCGCGTCATTTTTTACAAGGAAACAGAGTTTTCGATTTCTCAATCAACTCGTTTGCCAATTGCTCTCCGTGAGAACGTAGAAAAGAAGACGATTTAGCACGGCACAAGTTTTCCTATAGGTGAAATACACCAACGTTAGATTATCTCAAGTTGCGGCGACTGCGAGAGAAAAGAAGATAGGGCTTTCCGTCTCTGTTTCTCGCGGGCAGTAATCGCAGATCTACGCCGAGATAAGCCATCTGTAATTGATCATAACTCAAGGAAATAAAGCGGCGAACGGTACCGTGCATCTATATTTTCGCCTGTGTTCCGACATTAGGCGCGAGTTAACCTTCGACCCTTCGAGTGGCACTACACTCGGTTGTTGCGGGATATATCATCCTGTCTCGATCGTGTTTCATTCTCACCCATATGACACACTTTCTTGGATCGAGTTCCTATTACATGATTAAATAAAAGACAAAATCGCGATATGATTGAGAATAATCTTGGACGAAGTTCGCAACTACATTCTTAAATATTTGATCTTCGTACTTCATACTCATTATCATTATTGAATCTGAGAGGATCACGATTTTAGGATTTTAGTCAACTTTTAAGAAAGTTCGTGAAAAATAATGTGAAGAGAAATTTGCATTGTCGACATCGAGATTCCCATTTGTAACGCGCGATAGAAGCTTCAGAATGACTTTGCGCAATCGAGCTCTTATAATGTATAATCTCACCAATATCGCGAGATAAAGCTGTCGACAAGCATTTCTGTACTCACAATCGCGTTCGTTAACGCTTTATATGGCTTTACTTTGCCACAATTCGTCACATCGCGATAGTCAGTGTTCTTATAGAATTTGAATTTTTTCCTCATCGCATCTTAAGATAACATGCGTTTGCGAGTTAATGCTTTTTCAAGTATTTCTATTACGTACCGTGACGCAAACCTTAATATTTTATCACAATCTTCTAGAACACCACTTATCCCCTGTTCAAAAGACGCGTACTATTCCACGAAGGAACAGTCCGTGATCAAGTCGTTAACAGAGATTTGCGTATCTTCGCGAGAAGTTACGACTATCCCGCCGTATTTTACTTGTATCATTTTCTACTCATCGCGGTGAAATATATGATAGTGCGTGTAACCTCGGCCTTCGAGTGTGCGTATATAGCTTCGGCGAGCAACACGCAATTCCTTTCGTAAATTATGGCAAGACAAACTATGGTCAAGAATGTAAAGTTAGAAGAGAGAGACGATTAGGAAAAACTTACGACAATCAAACACGTATTAATTTCTACAGGCTCAGAAATTAATTTCGACAAGTTTCTCGAAATGTCCGATATATCATATCTTATCTTTCGGGATAGCGCGATGAGAGAAAAATAGCGATCGACGCGCGCATCCAACCAAGGACGCGTAACAAATGCTTTTTTTTTCAGAACATCTCGCAGCAGCATCGAGAAGAGGCGTCACTCGGCGCCGCGAAATTAATGTACACGAGAGGCAACGGTGTAATTTTGCCGGGACGAAACAAGAGAAGGGGTCGAAGTGAGGCTTCAACGAAGAGCCGGTTTTAGAAAGGGGTTGGAGAGCCTCAAATGAAATCCAGGGGATGATTAATGTCGCTACCGCATGGCCAAGCCACATTGCACACCGCGCACGACGATGCACCGCTTCGGAATTGCATAATACGCGCAAGCAAGCGCTCAGATGTAGATATTTCCGATTACAAATTGAAACGTCTGCGCGACAGGTATTCTTAAGTAGGTCCCCGTTGCAGAAGCGGCGAAACCGCGGAGCGAATCGACTTCGGCGATTTATCGGTGCCGCCGATCGAACTCAGGTAAACCGGTTTTCGCACGAAATACGAATCCGGGACACAAAACGCGCGCGCGTAAGAAATAGATCTTTTGTATTTTTGCATCGAGATATGCGCGCGGCGGCTTTCTTTGACGATTTCTTAGCTCGTTCGACGATATATTCATCGTCGAGTGCGGTATTCGCTTAGTGCGTGATTATCATCGCTCTTGCGCTAGTCTTGCAACAGCATTAGAAATGCAAGTTGTACAGAGTGTTCTGAAAAGTCTATAATAAGTACTAAATTGAATGTCAAAGTAATTTTTTTTTATATATATAAATAAATCGAGTCTTTTGAAAACTCGTCTGATAACTTTTCCTTGAGTTCTTTTAAAAAGCTTTTCTCGTATTTTATTCATTTTAAGTATCTGTAAACATCTCAATTCTTACATAACTCGATTGAATTGCGAGAATAGCTCGAAGTTCTCAACTTTGAAGCACTTATGTTAAATACATGTACCATACGAACAATGATTCTTCATTTACCTTAAAGCAGAAGCTATTGCGCGTAGAACACTGGAAAAATTCTAACGTTAAATTGAAAAAGACTTGAAATTTATTTTGTTTACAGCGTTATATTACTATAAATAATTTTGTGATAAAAAGAAAGACTCGGTGCACAATAACATTATGTGAATGAATTATTGGACTGATATAAAGAATTTAATATGTAGTGGTTACATTTCTAAATATAATAAGGCGGATTATGAAACTGACAAAACACAAAAAAAAACTACTTTTTCCAACTTTTAATTATAAATTTTCGGTATTGTCTAAAAAATCTTCTGAAATTTTTCTGTGAAAAAAAATATATATAACATAATTTCCTATTGATTCTAGTAGGAGAATCGACATTGCATGCCGACGTGTAGACTAATTGTAAAATATAGCCGAAACGCCGCCATCCATTCATTTTTTAATGATCATTGTGACGGTGTTCTCGACAGTGCTATCGTCGTTGGCACGTCGAATCGATGTGCCAATTAACTCTTTAGCGTGCACGCTGTGGCACGCATGCTTGCGCGATAGCGCGTACGCGATTAACGGTACCGAATAGAGCGTAGGACAACCAAATTAGGATTCTCGTGCATAAATGGCTAGAAGGAATGCACGCGAGAGTTCAGGACCTCAAGTGTTTTTACTCACTTATACTATTTTACATAATATTTATTGAGATCATGTGCAATTTGAGGAGAGATCAGAACCCTCTCTTCTCGTGTGTAACTGCGTTTGAGAAGCCTGCAGTGTGTTGTGCAGCTGTGTGTTGCTCGCTGCACAACCAACCCGCGCGTGTCAAGTGCATTCCGTGCTAATTGCGAAACGCAACTGCGATTGCGATGCCGGAAAGTGAATTTACATAGCGGGCTCTACAGCGGGGCGGATCGCGCGTCAACCTGCGCAGGGATTTGCCAAGCTCTCTTAGAAATTTCCAAGAGCTCAAGCTGACAGTCTAACGATATCTCTGGCTCTTTGCTTTCTCGTGGGAAACTTTCTCGAACGTTACTGCGGCTCGCTTCGATTCCCGCGAGGTCGAAAACTCCGCGTTACAATCATCTTTTTCTCATGTACCGCACCGTCATCATACATATGTACAAATGTGAAACTAATAATAGTAAAAAAAAAAAAAAAAAAAAAAAAAAAAAAAAAAATATATTACAAAGCCATTAATAATGAGTCATTGAGTCATTACTAATGACATAATATGCAGCAATACCTATAAAATTTTATGAGATCTATAATGTTAAGTGTGTACGCGAAAGTTTAGCAACGATTAAATTGCGAAACGTTTCATCAAATTGGTCGATTTCTCAAACAGGGTCGAATAAATAAATTGAGGCGATAGTTCAGCCAAAATAACCACGCCTCCATCGAACCATTACTTATGATTTCGGCATTGTGGCCTGCCTTATTGTGACGCTTTTATTCGCAGGCAAATGTGCCAGTCAAACTTAAGACGAATTCACATTGCCGTTATAAAATAAGTCCTTACGCGATAAGCAAAATTGCATTAAGCTAAAATTATGCAAATACGATTTTCTCATAACAATTCTCTCAAGTTGAATAATTGTAATTTCCTTGATAGCCATAAGAGAAACGTGGCGCAATATACGTGTATATAATAAATAAATGTGTCCACTTCTGTACAATTTTCACCAAAAGCATATTTCACAGAGAGTGTGGAACCGCCTTTACACTTAAACTTTGCCCTTTCGCGTCGAGTCGCGTAGAAAGTTAATCTCGAGGTACAATATTACGACGGCTTTATTGCGCTGAATTGGGATCACGCGCAAAGAAAGAAATATCAAGATTAATCCGAACTTCATTTCTCATTATTTATGTATTAGCTGTCGAGCAATTAATTGACCAGCGTTTTATTTCTCTATTACTTATTGTTAGTTTCAATTAACGACGCATGTGCAATTGCGAAACAAAAAAGAATACATCAAGGGAATGCTTATATGTCTATATATATGTTATACTCAGACACTACTTCGCCACCAACTTCTTCTCGCAAATTTCAAATTTTGCAGATAACATCCCCCTGAGTAATAATATACAATTAACCAAAATTAGTACCGCGTTACAATAACTTTGCCTTTTCATTAAACAGCGCCGCCGGAAAAGAATAACGAAGACAGCGAGACAGCCACGTTGAAAGTGATTTCTAACAACAGCTGCGCGAATTCGTATTACTAGGCAAAGTTCACTACCATCTTTGCCGCTTCGACTTGCTATTTCTCGACTTCGAAAACTTTAATCAAAATGGTTTTTCTAATTCGGTTACTTTGCTGTACGTAGATATTCGCTTTCTGATTCGCATTGTATAATAAAAATTCGATTTGTTTAAGATTTTTCCTCCTCTTTCTTTCAGAAAAGTAAAAAACTATCGAAAGACTTCCCAGCGATGGATCGGTGATTAACGTCGATAACTTGTCCAATGTTTTCTCGCAACTCGTCTATTAAAAAGTCACAACGAAACAGCAGATCACTTCGTTGAAAGTGAATCGATTTCTAAAAGCCACAGGATGGATTAATCGGAGATAAAAATACAAATGCGATTCGCGTGAATGAACGGTGATTTTGTGGATGCGAACGTCACCCGGCTGGATTACATTTCTCACATTCAGCGTATCCCGTTCGTTGCGTCCACCGAACGATTATGTCTCGCGACGATCAGACCTCTTCTGTGCTTCGTTTTTCTTCTCTCTTATCTCCCTTGTTCTCAAGCACCGTCATCATCATATCTCTGTTTCTTCTCTCTCTCTCTCTCTCTCTTGCCTTCTCTCTGCTTTTCCTGCTTGAGAAGACAACCTCGAAGGTAGGAGGATTAAAGTGTCCTTGCCCCTCCAGAGACGGCTTCTCGCGAAAGAATCTTCTCTTCGAGGACGAAGAAGGGAAGAAGAGCGGGCAAGAAAGTCAGAGCGTGTCGCCAAGCGATTCGGTGCGATAACGTCGTTCCGGTTCTCGAAACCGGCGTGTGTATAAAAGAACATGTTTGTCGGCCGACAATAAATATATTTGTAGGCGCTCCTCGATACTTCGATATGGACTTGCGCGTGCGAGCTTTCCTAGAAAATTAGGTGCGAGGTTTTGCGCCACTCAAGTATAGAGTATCGTAAAATGAATCGTGCGCGCGCCACAACAATGGCGTGAATCGCACATGTCTTCTCTTGAAAAAAAATTACATCTCTGATATAAAACTTTTATACAAAGTTAACACGCTATCTATAAAATTTTGATAAAAAACATGAAGTCTATGATTGGACGTTCTTTCAAAAACAGAGTTCCTTGTACAGGATTTTTTATTAACCCTTTCACGCGTCGCACGATTTACATCAGCAAAAAGTTAGAGTAATTAAGTAATTAACATGAGCTGCGGGTATTTCGCCGCATGGCAATTGTTGTCGGTCATTAAATTATAGAGGCGGCTAAATAATGTCAGACAACACGCTTGACATTACTGCCAGATTGGTAGGTATAGTAGTAATTACCACGAATGTGTCAGCGTGCCTACTCTTCAAGCCGGTCAAATGGTTCGCCGGTCGGGATCTGGCAAGACATAGGTTTTGAATAAAATAGAAGAACGAACACGCGATGAAGACGAACACCGCGTCATCGGCTGTTTTGCATTTAATTGGGCGGAAACGTTCCTTCACCTCGTAAATCGCAAACCGGCCTTCTTCTAACATATAATTTTCGGCTAAATCTTATTCAAACACGTCAATTATTCTTGCTTAAAGATATATCGTAATTAAATCATGACATCCTAAAGAAAGAATTAAATTGAACAACAGTTTAATGTGTCAGTACGTCGAGTCGTAAATAATAATGCAACTATTCAGTAACATTAAAAAGTTAATAGCACTATTACAGTTAAAATCGATTACATGTAGCAAAATTGATCAATCACGTGTTGTTTGCAAATGTATAAAAATATATACACGTTAACGTTTTTAGCTGAAAACTCTGAGACAAACAAGGCGGAAAATTGAGATCAAATTTTTCTTTCGTGAAATTCTTGTAACTTTTTCAGCATAGTTCTGCTGAATCGACGTGCAACGTCGATATAGTCTGCTGACTCGATAGCTGTTATTGCAATTAACGGCCGTTTAACTTCTACCCGATAATTAATGATTTTTTTTTCCTATTTATTGCATAATAATTGCACAGCTGACACTAAAGTAACGCCTGCTACTTTAAAGAATCTTCGTCTTAATATAAGTATTATATGCGCAAATGATAATTTGCCTCGCTTATGCTGTCAAGTTTATGTCCGGAAAGTGCACAAAGCTTCGTCGTCGACGATTGGAATGAGCATCTTACAGCAAGTACTTACCAACAGATAGGTAAGGTAACCGAAACATATGGTCGTCTAATCTCGCGCGTGTTAATTGCGCGTTGGAAGTAACAGTAAAATTCCAGCTGTGTAATTATGAAGCCGCTTTCGCGCGGTTTTGTTAAGATTTTCCGGGGTAAGGCCTGTAACGGTTTTGTAACGTTTTACATACAGTAAATATTTGTCCGATCCGAAAAACGATTAATTTATGAGATATAACTGTGCTGGTCTCATTTCTTGACGTAATAATTTGCGCGAATTTGTTATATATGTATGTCAATGACAATCAATACAAATTACCGATGTCAATTGGCGCTCTATCATTTACTTATAGCACAAATCGCGCTACCATGGCTGCGTTCGTTTTTTACTGGCAGTACTGAAAATCTATAGATTCATGTCACATATACTATAGATTTTTCAGTACTGCCAGTAAAAACACTAATATTTTGCGTGTAACAGTATATGACGCGAACCGGTATCTACCGGTACAATTATCTCCAATCGCTTTGCCAATGCTATTTTCCGTTATATGATTTTTAGTTGACGCTCAAACGCATCTTCGCAAATGTGTTTGAGTGCTCTGTGAAAATTTAGATCGATTGTGATGTGTTCAAATCGAAAGATTTTGCACGAGATCGGATCTGAAACGTGACCATGTTCACCCCATGTCGCTGATCCCGCGTTTAACCCTCATCATATAAACATACGAAGTGCATATTCTCTCACTCGGTGTGCTTTCGATCGTTCGATCAAATTACACGTTCCGCATTCTTGACTTCAAAATAATCAATAGCTCGAAAATAATAAACGATGGAATTACTCTTACACACACATTTCTTGTGTAATTCAGTCGTAATTTACAACAATTAATATCTGATATACAATCTATCTAATGTATAAACTTATCAATGTATAAGCAATAAAATTATTTTTCCTAGTAAACTTATTCTTTCGGTATACATATGTGTGTGTTTATAAACATAAAAGATGCTTTAAAATAGGACAAACAATATTTGCCATATTAAAGATAAAGTAATAATAATAGCGACAGGTTTTCATCGGCGACATCATAAAGAGACACCGAATCGAATAGCAGTTTAACAGTCGCGTTTCAGACGTTACAAACAATAAAAAACGGATTTTACGACATACATGCGACCGTTTGCACAGACGAGACGGCAGATGTGCAATTTGCAGCTTTACCGAGACGCATCGGATTCACATGTGCGAGCGACGATAGAATCTCTGCCGCTTCGGGCAATCGCGCGCACTCGTAGCGGAGCTCGTAAGTGCACGCGTATAATCTACGGAAGGACGCAGGATCCGCGTGCATACGCACGCGCTGCATATTGCTCGTAATTCGTGTGAGCAGAGCGCGTAAGTGCGTAAATGCGTGCGTGCGCTCTCGTACTCGCCTCCAGAGCAGAACGACTCATCTCTCTCTTTCTCTCTTTCTCTCTCTTTCTTTGTTTGTCTCTTTCTCCGCGAGATTCTCGAACTCACCTTCGACAAAGGGAGAGAAAGAGAGAGTGCACGCGAGCGATTTACGATCCCGCCGATGGCCTTCGATCGCGATTCCGGAGATTTGTCCGAGATACTGGCTCGCGGCCATCGATTTGCACTGCACGCCGCGCCGCGCGATTTCTCACCGCACGCGTTCACCAATAAAACGCACGAGAAGAATAACACGCTCATATATATGTGTATATATATATGTATATAAAAATTGAAGGAATTATTGAAAACACAAATCAAGTAGCGTATTTCGGAAAATTTAACTCAACTACATGCAAAATCGCAACGAGGGAAATCGTCAAGAGTAACACAAGACAAGAAGACAAGCGAACGCGTCTTCGGACTCGATACGATCTCTTTCTTAGCAACTTCCCGTTTAGTACAGGCCATTCTTCCGGCGCGAATACACGAGTTCCTATTCTAACGAAGACACGAAAAGGCGCACGAGTACCTTCAAAGAATAATGACGTTCGTATATTGTAACGTGGCATGTCTACTTTATACACGTTGCCAATCGTATAAGCAAGGAGGCGCGCTTCGGAAACAATCTGCGCGCAACCTGGATATTCCCTGGATGAGAGAGCATACGAACGTGGCTGGAATACAAATCGGAATTGGAATTCAACGAATACCCGGGGCGTATACCCGGGCACGGCCGAATGGGCTTCGCTTCGCTCGAGAAACGACGCTCACTCGCAGCCAGTATACACCATGTACGGATTTGCGTTATCGTTTCGCTTACGACGAACTCCAGGTGTGTATATATCGCCGTGCGACGTAGGTGTGTGTACCAGATATATCGCGTCTCGCCGATCGAGACAAAAGCATGATCTACACCCGGCGTTTCCTCTTCCATTGTCGCTTACAAATATCGAATACATTACATCCGATACTTCAAAGCCGTTTCCTATCGTGTCATCTAATTCGGCGAGCCTGAGAAGATTCAAATGCAATTCATTGTCGTGAAGCTTTCGCGGTAAAGCGTATCAAATGAGTACAAAGCTGCTTGTACGAAACACATTATTGAATATTCAGCGAAATGTGAGAAATAGTTCGTAAAAAGTTATTATGTGACATATTACGTTTCACGAGATAATATCAAATTTCTCAAGAAAGTACGAGATAAAAAAAGGAAGCAAGAACTGTTTCAACTTTGTAATTCAATAAATAGTTTGTATTCCAATCTGATAATTGTAATATCACATATTAAACGCTGTATCATTTAGTAATAGACGCAATAATACATACAGAAGTGATTAGAAAGCACTGATAGAACTATCGCATGATAACACTGCATTAACTCAAGTTGTAAGTGCTTAGACATATATCATAGTGAGTGCTTCAGTTAGAGATCCGTAATATTTACAGGAGGCTAATCACTTTTCGCACATGCGTGATCTGAGAGATTTGCGGAGAGACAGAAAAAATAATCCGAGCGCGATTATCGACACAAATCATACCTGTACCACGGCCTTCTTACACTGAAATTCCTATGACGCGTCTACTCGTTATCTATCGAAGTGTTGGTATTTCTTCGCGATGCTGCGCCTATCTTTGTTCAAGAAAGTTTGCGGAGAGGATACAAGAAAAAAAAAAACGAGGAAAATTATATACACCAGCCAGGTATTTACTAACCGTGAACACGACCGCGTTGCACTCCGCGCAGTCTGTACTCATTGCGGACAAATGGACGCGAAATCACCGTTATTATTGCAATTTTCCAGTCAGACCGAGAGATCTCGCGGCGGTAGTCGCTATCGACTAAAGAGAAGGGGCGGCTAAATCGGTCGGATATTTTTATGCCGTAAATCGAGGGGCAATTCGTGTTCTTTGTCTCGGCCAAGTCCTTCGATAAACGCAACGTAGGTATTGCTGTAGATGAAAACAGGATAGGATTCACTCGTTTTTTATACAGAGACGATAGTATTTTTGTTTGTTTTTTTTTGTGCATTATTATATATAAGAAAAGTCTGCGCAATCAATTTTTTTTTGAAACAGTAGTCATTAAGCTCAAAATGTTAGAAGAATATAGTTAAAACGCTTGAAGCTCTAAAACAATCAGTACTTGGAACTTCAGACTAATTCATGTTGGAAACTTCGAGAGAGTCAAAGTGTGATACAACTTCGCGGTTTAATAAAAGCCACGATAAAACAGACCTCTTCTCTCTTTCAAATATCTTAAAGTTATAATTACACATTACGTTATAATTACTAACTCTAAGTTCGCAAGAAAGTTATTCATTCTTGAAAAAAAATCCTTTCCACCGACGCTATCGTCTATATTGCGTGATATATTTTAAGAGTTAGAGAAGCTACAAAGATCGGATGTCGACTATACTGGATAATACTAGAAAACGATTTCGTCTTCCGTGAGTCTTTCACCGATAATTGTTCGATCGTGTTGCGCGAACATTTGTGCCTGCGGATAAACATGTAGCGAGCTAACACGAATGATAATCACTGTCTATATGTCTGTACCAGATGATCCACATCCGTAAGCACACAATCTCGATAATTATGGACTTTATCGTTTGAGTCGTTCCTACGTCGTATATAAAAAAAAATTGTCCTTTTTTTGAGAGCTAATCCACCGGAAGCTAAACTGCCTTCAGCGCAAATAGTAATAGTTGAAATGCCGATATAGGAGATCCTAATGAAATATCATTGAATCTTAATAACATTTTAAACTGAAGTAGATTTTGATCGTCTCTCGACAGTGATTAATGACGTCATGATTATGCTACGTTTAAATTATATTCAAATACATTATTTGCACGAGTTCATGAAAATTGATTTTAGTCGCTTCCACAGAAACACATCGAACGCGTGCTTTAGTCGAAAACGCTATAATGGAAATATCGCTCGATTACATCCAATATCGCTCGTGCAGTCAATTTCATTAACCCTGTGAGATTGAAAACAATTAGTAGGAATTTAATAGAGCAATTTCAAAGACATTTAATATAATATTCTTCTCTCTCTCATTACGTCCAGAAGCTTTATAAGTTATTACTAATAAGTTTTATATATAGAAGCCTCAGATGTAAAACAAACGGTTCAAATTATATAATAAACGTAATTATGATTGCCGATTAATACCGTTCTCTTTGATCGTTTGTACGTATAATTAATATTATCATTAATTTTTATCGTTCTATGAATATGAGAAAATATAGCAACGACAGAGAACGAACCTCGACGATATATATATGTATGTATACAAAAGAGATATATCAGAATAAGAGATTCGCGTCAAAATTCTTTCAATACAATATCACAGCGTAATACTACGATACTGTGCTCTGAGAATGGAAGCGTGACTAAAACCAACAATTAATATACAAAAAAAAAAAAGAAAAAAGAAAGAAACAGTATTTATAGATAGCGTTCTAATCAAACGATTTAGATGCGTCGTTCTGACTGAACGAGAATAAAACATGAAATATGATCCTGATGAGAAGAAGGAGGAAGTTATCGTTCGTGCATCAAATATACACTTCGCAACTTTGCTCTCGTACAGAAGAGAAACTCGGACGTATTTCATCCTGCGTTGAGACATTCATTGCGCGTAACTGTGCCTCTTTATTCGCGAGGCGCGGCCGAACTAAGTGTTCGACGAGCGATATCCACTCGTTCGCATTATTCAAGATGCGTAACAATCGTGATTCCGCAGCAAAGCGGAAATCGTGAAATTTCGCTTGATTGCGTTTCACGCTATTATATATTGTGCATCTGATATATATCTATATGTATATCGGACCGTTATAATTCTATATCTACTAATTAAATTTATTCACGCGGTAATAAAATTAAAATTTATTACATACATAGCTGCTTATAAAGCTAATAAAGTAAAGATGAAATATTTATGTATATATGTAGTAAATTATATTGTTCGAAATTCAAGTAGAATTCAAAGAACCTTCTATTCTTTATAACGCTAAGCACAATAGGCCACACCGATCCCACGATCCTTTCTCCGATAGATACGCGCGATGCGGAAAACTCTTTTTTATTAGATCAACGATCCCACTTAAACATCTATACGGCAATCATCTTGAAAGAGAATAGCATTGTGCTGGACGTGTGTGGATGCAATTGTATAGGAGACTTGAAATTGAGAGAAAATGAGATCGATCATTGGTTTGATAAAGGACGAAGCGCCCATCTACGAGCCTTTCAGATTGTGCAGCGAGGAATGATAGAGTTCTAATGATCATTTCGCGTAATATTCTCTTCACCCTGAAGTTTCACGAACAGTAAATGTTTCTCGCCGGAACAAAATTACTAGAAGAAGTATAAAAAACTATTGTGAATTATATCTGTCGCTATTTGTAGCTTTGTAGAGAAATTTTATCAGACAAGCTAAATGTTCTCATGAGACCGTCCCATCTTTTCAAATCAGAGCTTTCGCCATTATTTTTTTCTTGTAACAGAAAAAATGCAATCTTTACGCAACGTGACTTTTTTATCCGGGAAATTTTCGCGACGCGTCGACATCGCGATAATGCGTTGCGTGTCTGAAAGAACCGAATGCGGCAATATTCTTCTTTGTATTTAACTTTTCATATCGTATCACCTGTTTGGCGCATAGTTCTCTTGTCAAGCACGTGCCGGTATTTCTATTTGACATATATGTTGTAAATTGAATTTGTATATAGAAACGATGAAGACGTGAGAAACGCGCTATGAGGATATATATACATATGTAGTATAGGAAAACGCGAGAAAGGACTTGTGCACATTACACGACGTTGATAAGAACTTTGTCTCTGGCCTCCGACCTTTTCGCACGGCACCGTGCACGTCCGATGTAATGCGTTTTGGACGTGGGCGATTTAAGGTAGACGCGGGATAATGAGTTCCTGGACTGTGGGATATATATTGGCATGCGACTTATAAGGATGCGCGCCAATCAGAGAGTAGTAGACGTAAGATCGATGCATCCCCGGGGATATATGATCCCCGCGCGCGCTCGATTATTATTCGTAAATCGTGATCCGAGGTCAGACTCCTGCAGACATTGCAGGATGCTTCTCTCTATTACTTGCCATAGAGATACGATCTAGAGACGGCAAATAATATTTTAAGAAAACATTCTTTCTCTCTATCATTCCCGACCATCTTGCGACCAGTTTATAACAACATAAGACAAAAATATAATGATACCAGTCAACATGTATCGCGCTAATATAACATTATTCAGGTAGTTATATTTGTTTTTACCACGAAGTTCATAGATTTTCATATGCGCGCGCGATCATTTCTAATCAAACCTAGAGATCGTCTGAATAGTGATGCAAAACTTCCAAGTTAAACGTGATACGAAGGATTCAATTTAACGAAAGTTTTTCAAGTGATAATATATTCACATCCTTTTCGACTTCGCGGTTTCTCGACCAGACGTCTTTAAAGTGAATATCAAAGCAATAGGAAGCAGCAAACGGCGCGTAATTCAACGACAACTTTACTGCGAGGTCAGGTCACGTTGAAAGTGTATTTGCACACACATACACAGCCGCACACATACTGCAAATTCTTTCATGCGACGTAATAAGCAATAACAACTCGTCAGCTCTTATTTTTACGGTCGATTGTAGAGTTTCGGATTTTACAGCCACATGTGTGCCACTGCATATATGTTCATACTATAAAATCTTTGGCTTGAGAAGTACAAACAGAGTAATTCCAGTCCGAAATCGGTTACCTAGCTATGCTTTTCTCAACGCGAGTGCACATTAACCGACGCGATGTACCGTGGAATACATACACACGCACATATACACGCTACTTGACTGCGCTTTCGCTCGTCTTCATAATTTTGCACTCTGGTATATTTTGTCTTCGATTATCTTAGCTGGCAAAGAAATCGTAAATTTGATCTCGAAATCGCGTGTATAACACCAGTCGACTGTATAATTTGCTAAAGATCTGCCATATCACCAAGTGAAAAGAAGGCGCAATTGCCGCGTCAGTTGACCGCGATTTTTCAATCTGTGACATGTGACGGCAGAGATTCGCGTCATTTCCGCGAAAAAGAGTCAAAGGAATGCCATGTGATATGTTCGGTCGCTCAGTTTCGCATTAACGCCGTTTCAGTACGTAAAAAAGAGGAAAATCGGAGTTACTCGCGCATCGTCGCCTTCTATCTCCGTTAAAAGCATTTATTGGCGCGAGAGCATACACGATTGCAGGTTGCACTTGTGTTGCAGCTGTGACTGCCTCACTTGGCTAGCTGGTTTCAGAAGTAGGTCCGTCTCGCGCGCTTATCAGAAACACGCCGCTTCTCCTTATTACTTGTATGTACGCGCGGCTTCGCGTCTTCGTATATATGCACCTGTTCCGGTCGTATATCGACTGGATATATTACAACTCTAGTCTCACGCGTCCGTCGGACGATTTCTCGTGAACTCGTATTGAACGCCGGTATTATATGACACGATATACGCGATCTAAACTCGGAATCGGATCTCTGCGGATCGGATGTTACGAATGAAAATGTTGAAACGAGCTCCTCTTCGTTGAAGAGGTAATTTTCCAATTAGCCGCTTTGCTTTTATCGCAAAGAAAAAGCGTTTTGCCTCTTCTGCCACAGGATGTTGCCACAACAGGATGTTATAATCCGCTATAATTGGCCTTATCGAGAGAACGATTTCTTTGCCCGTTTTGCATACAGTTTTATCCAACGCGATGATACGCGGATTGGCCAACGTATTAATACACAGCTTTCATAACTTCTAGTCACTTCCCTTCTGGCTATGATTTCCTGTCTTAGATCGCTATTTGCAATTCAAGAAATCCTCTTTGTGACTTACCAACTTGCGACGACGTGATGTAACAGCATAGTGTGTCTACAGTGCTACACGATGATGCTCTTAATTTAAAAACCATGTATGCTTTTTAATTTAATAAACCAGTGAACTCGAATTTTGATGAGCAGTACCACGTTTTTTAAAACAGCAAACTTTTACATGGTGTGTGATTTTCAAAGATTGTACATTAACTTGCTTGAACGTCACAACTCAAGAAATGGAAAGAATAATTTAAAAAATACGTAACTTCAGCTCATAATATGTCGTTAAATAATCGTGATTCAACCAAAAGGAATCTGCGCACTTTTCTGATCGATTCGTATCATTTCTCTATCCTTGTTAGATCGAGAACAAGAACACAATTATCGATCCGGCGATTGATCCGGTAAACCGCACGATATCGTTTATCAACACGTGTAGCAAAATAGTAATGTATGGTAATCGATCGGTAATGTTTTTGGTTTTTAGAAAAATTAAACGTAGAAAAAATTTAACGACAGACATATTCGAAGGGAACAATTTCTCTTCAGCCCGGTCTCACATTCGAAGAGCGACGAGAAAAGAGATCCAGATAAAACGCTAGTCGAGTAGCTATGTTACGGTCAAAGTATAAGGACGTAGATTATACACCGAACGTGCTACACATATTAATAAACTAGTTTTTGCCGGGACATTTGCCGCCGCGGTCGTTCGCTTATTACCATGAAGAAGATCGCCAGCTACTGAAATGCGGCCGGCCGTTAGTCCGCGTTGCGGCTGGCGTCATCGACGCCATCGTCGTCGCCGTCGTGGCCGCGGACTAATTAGATGCCGCGAAGGTTATCAAGGTCGCAAAACGTGTCGCACTCTTCTCTTTTGATCAGCAGCAGTTTGCTGTCGTTGGTTAAAAGCAAAACGTATGGTAAAGGTGAGGCAATTATTATTAATCACGATGATTAAACTACTTTTGCCAACGGCGCCGCGCGGTAGGCAATAGTCAATAACTGAGACAAGTCCCGAAGGAATGTCGGGCGATACATACAAAGAGCTCGCTGAAGCATCGATTAATTCTATTTATACTTTTATTTATATCTTGATGTGTGAGCACATGATGTGTGTAATTTACTGCAGACTATTCGATTATGAATGACTTTTAATTAAAATTTAGGAATTATACAGTTACAAATAACTTTACTTGTATTATTGTATTTTACATACATCCTTTTCTCTCAATGCATTTAGTTGGTTTCAGCATTCGTCTCGAATTTGTCAGGGTGAACCAGTTTTCTCCGACGTACCGTCCACCGCAACCGATATCGATCGCTCACGGAACGTAATAGCATTTCGAAGGAATTCAATTACGTGAGCGCGAAGTTTTACTATCCTAGTCAGGATTTTAGTCAGGATCTCTTGTCCATCACTATACATTAACGCAGAAATAAAACGTCGTTTTGCACGTTCACGAAATGAATGATTTGACTGATATTTTGACATACGCGGTAATCTCTTATCGGAATGATTTTGAACGTGACACTTAAAGTACACACACACTAATAAAGTGAATCGACAACAGTAAAGAATTTTCGATTCGATAATAGAGACACAAGACATTCCAATTCTCTTGAGAGATATAAATAGGCAGATACGCACACGTCTCGGTACGCATAGCGCTGTGGCGGTTATCAGTACTCGTCTCGTCTCGAGGAGCAGTTAAGTACGAGTCTTGTTACAACACGGACCGTTGTAGCAGATAGTTATCGCCGCAATTATTCCGTCTACGCGAGACTTTCCGTTTACCTTGGGGAATTCACGGCCGATATTAATCTCAATTAGCGGCAAATCGCCCTATCGAAGCAAGAGATTCACGAAATCGATTTCAATTTCTTAACTCGCCACGGTCGCACGTCGCGTCATGCACGCTCCCGCGCGCCGAGTGGAATATCGTGTTCCCGATTTTTCTTCCCGTTCGTACACCACTATCTGTGTGCGCGTACTCTCAGACGATACTTTATCCATCCTCTCGTTCGTCTGCCTACGCTCATCAACCCTTAACTACGTTTCTTAATCAATCAGCATCTCTTATCGATCGTCTATTTCACCGGCTAACGTCTGCCAGTTTTCTAATGTTTCTAACGCTTATCTTATCTTTCTTGCTTCCGGATCCGTATCAAAAATATAATATGAAAAATACTCTGACATCTATTTTCATCTTCAAAATTACATTTGAATAATTTTTAATATATTTTTCTTAGTTTATTTATATATCCAAGAGCTATATCATTAATTACTCCGCATTCAATAAAGAGTAGGCTATTTAAAGTTCTCATGTCGAGAAAACAAACCGGGTTATATAATACATCGAAAACGCATTAGCAAACCGTTTACGGCAGTTTGTTCTCCTGTTTTTTCTTTTGGTTTCTTCTCATTCAATCCTAAACGGGAACCGACATACATGCCGAACGATCTGCCATTCTAAGAAAACATTTGACAAAAAGGCGGAGTATATTTATAAAATAATAATAAAACGGTCTAACATATAGAATATATAAATACATAATAATACATATATATGTCACAGCTTTAAATGACACGTTTCTTACTTAGTTATTTACAGAGTTCAAAGTTACAAAGAGTTTGCGTGATCAATGAGTAGCAGTACTTGCGCAAACATGCTTGATCTAACATACCAATGAACTACATAAACGAGAAACCTGTTCGTGTATGTGTCCTGAAACCGTGAAGCGCTGCTTCCTTAACATTCATGTCTGCGCTCTAACGCTCGAGACATTTAACTGTTTCTCGTTAAAATTAGCGGAAACGACATCGTAAAATCCTAAACCTTGTCGAGTTCCCGTTCTCGTCATGGAGCGCGTAGCACCGACAAGCAACGACGAATAAATTGTCGCGGTCACGGGAGGAGCTATATGGATAAAAGAGAGAGAAAAAATCGCCGCACATGAAGTTTCTACAACACCGGTGAGATCGCTTAACGACGTTGCGACAAACGTGGTGTAGCGGAGTTAACGGGTTTTATTATTACTCTTCTCCTCTCCTCTCCCTCCCCTCTCCGTCTAGATCCGCTATTACGAAAAATTAGTAGTTGTCCCTGATTTATAGACGCATAATTATGACACCGAAATGATTTCATGGTGTTTTTTGTAAATTTTTAATAAGATCGATTTGTCTACAATACTTATAATGTGTGTGCAGATAGTGCAATAACAAAAACATTCTTTGCGGTCATCTACACCCTGGCAGATAAGCGCTAAGTCAGAATTGCTTCTCGCGATCGTGATGCCAAGTATATATACATAAAGTCCGCGAGCAAAGTTACATATATTATTAGTCTGGCGAGAGAGAAGATCGTATAAATGCGTCCACAGGTGACGTCCTGACATCCCGGTGCTCCGGGCGTACATGAACTCTGTACTTTAATGGGCTCGTTTCGTTTCTCTCTCATTCTCCCAGTCCCTAGCGTCTCTCAAGTTTTTCTCGCTTTTCACCGTCGTTCTTTATTCTGTCTTTCTCATTTCTCTCTGTATCTTTTTTCTCTCCGTTCTCTCTCGTGTCCTCGACTTATATGCACCACGACGCGCATAGATATCGAAAGGCATTCGTTCGCACACAAAGAAGTCTCATGCAAATGACACTGACCGCCAAGAGAAGAGGTTATCTTCCAATTAATCGAGCACCGCCATGTACTTTGTCAGTCGTTGCCCTTCGATACACGTCGAGGCGCGAAATTGCTCCTCGAGTGAATCGCCCGTGCTTATTAACGCGTTTTACTTTGCCTCATCGCGTCTCTCATACTCGTGATATGCAAATCTGCTCGCGTTTCTGCGATTACGCTCGTTTTCGAAAACCTTAAGATAAAATGTTCTCGAGAAATCTCAGACAGAAATAAATTGCTAAGAATTAAATAATTTCGTAGGAAGAAAAGAAGAAAATATCAGATAGAAATTGTTTGACATAAGTTAAATGTTGAGAAAATAAACAATATGAAAACTATAGAGCTGCAATGTCGTATATTCGATATTACGAATGCGAGATTTGTTGCTCGTGATCCAGGATCTGGAGTAACACTCTGATGAGAAGTCACGTTTCGATGAAACTCCGCGGGGATGTGTCGTGACTGCAGCGAAGATTATACGAAAACTTCGACTCTCTATAAGTGCCATCATATAGAGTTGATGTACCTACTTACATTCTTTGCTAGATATTATCGCGATTATGAGTTGAACGGTCAAGCATCAAGACACACGAGTTGATAACTGTTTATTTAATCAGAAGATTCACGATGCGGAATAAGATATACATAAATACAGAGAATCTTAAAGATAAAAATATAGTATCAGAAACTAATCGCATCAGAAGAAAATCATACAACAAATATTTAATATTGTATTGCAGATATATATGATAAGAAAAACGTACAAGAACCAAAGGCGTGTGTCGTTTTGTGATGATAAAAAACGATTAAAAAAAGAAAAAAAAATGAGTGGCGCACGAGAAATCTAAATTCTGGGCTCTGAAAGACGTCACACGACGTATATAATTACTACGTAGCGCATGATATCACGACTACACCTTCATCATCGGGAACAAGATGGGAAAAAAATAGTTTGATCAACGGTTACGCGAGTCCGTGTATTATGACTCACGTCTATCATGTTGAATCCTTTAGGTACATCGGCTTCATTCATATTCCTTCGAATACTGACGAGATATATCTAGACTTGCCCGCCGCGCCTCGCGGTCGATCCAGCTTGGGCTCCGTAGAAGCGGGACAAGCCGCTAATTTAGCGGTTTTGTTACTTCTAGGGTAGTGCTGCGCGTTCGCGGCACTCTACGTGTTTTACATGCATTAAAGCCACCGTGCGGGACTCTCTTCTCTTCCTTTTCGTTCTTTCGTGACGCGATTGCAACCGCCACTGCAGTCTGCAAACCGCTTTGCCGCAGCGGTTTTGCTTCGCTCGGTTTCGATTTCTACGCTTCTTTCGCGCAGTCTTTCTGACGCCTTCCCTTCTTTGTCTTACTCGGCTTTTGTAATGCAGCGGCGGCTGCAGCGGCATTCGACAGAACGAGATGTATGTATTTATTCTCTTTGTTCTGAAATGCAACGATTATAGAACGAGAGCTCCTCTTTCACTGCACTCCGACGATACAGTCTGGACGCTACGATCTCTCCTCTTGGAAACACTAACGACGCCTGTAGGATGCTGCATCGCCTCGCGAACCAGCTACAATTTTGTTCCGGCGCGCAAGAACCCGTTGCATATAAACAGGAGAAAAATAGAGTACAGGAAATAATCTTCATACCTCAGACGGGAATATCTATTAAGCGCTTTGCAGAGAATTAACGACCGCTACAAAATCGCCTGGAGCAGCGTCACGATTTCCCATTCACGGTTTTGCGCGCGATCGCCATTATATATACCGTCGCGCGACCGCACTGCACGATTCCACACATCCGGATGAGAGGCTGAAGTCACCATAGTTCTGGTTAACGGGGAATCCAAGAGTTGCGATATATTAAAGGAAACCGAAAGAGAGGAAACCGTTGTATTAAGAGAAAGAGAGATCGAAGAAATGAGAATGACCGTGAATCGCGATTCGTGAATCGCGCGATGAGCGAATTACGCACCGCTGCGAGTCTCCTTTATCGCAATATCTTAGATTGCTTCGGTAATGCCGGATGAAATGCTCTCGATCGATTCGCTTCGTGTGCCGATCGATCCAGCTGTATCGAAACCGGCTGCGTCTTTTTTGTTGAGCTCTCTCGTCACGCTTGTATAACGAGTTTAAACAAGTTTAATCACGTTTCGTACGCAAAAGCGGATTTCACGGCAATGTAAACAGGCGAGAAATTGCGCATAGCTGTCGCAAGATGACGACTTTCTTCACCAAAGTTTCTCTGTGTTATGCGTTGCTCAAAAGTTGCGTGTACAAAATGTCAAGTTGCAGTAAATTCGCATTGTTTAATAACTATTGGATATTCATGAGCAATTCAATCTTATTGTGTTAGCGTGATACGAGTATTCAGGCACGGCGAGATAGACGAGAATAGTTGTTGCTAATTGATTCCGCCGGGAACGTCGTTAATTATTTGCCAAGGCGAATGCGTTGCGTTATCAGTGACGCTAGATAATGTCACATTTACGTGAAATAAAAATAAATCGATATAGATACAAGTTTATACTCAATAATTGCAACGTCAAAATTGATAAATGTAATATTTTATGCATCGTTAAGATTTAATAAGAAAGCACACACAAGAAACAAGTATACTCGCTTAGACGCAAAGAGAGAATATTTATTCGTCGCTTGATAGCGCAAGGATCATTGATGCTTGACGCTATTTTATAGCACGTAATACTTGAACAAGCATCGTAAGCATTATTCTTTCAATGCGTCGATGCTGCTCTTTTGACGCGTGCCTCTCGTTTTGAAGCGCACACGCGTGCATCTCAGCAGAGAGAATTTTCTATTAAATTTCTTATCTATTCTCTTCTCGCGGTTATGCCGTCTATTTTCCTTACTCTTGCGATTAACGCGAGCGAAAACATATATGCATGCGCGTTGCACATGATTCACACAAGCCTGCAAAGACTTAGGAGCTCTTCTCTCGGTTAATGGAATATGCGCACACAAGAACGATGGATACTTGCGACCGGACGGCCAGTCCATTTAATTACCTCGCGTCCTATTCCATCTCCGGAGTTCTGGACGAAGAGAAGCAAGAGAGTGATAAACGCGGAAGCGAACTACTCGTCGACTTCTGTTATTAAAGCTGTTTTTTTTTTTTATGTACCACTTTCATCTCGCGTGTGTAATCAGAAAGATTGAGGATAGAGATTGTTCATCCCGAGAAGATTCGGAACCGTATATAGCAAATAGAGCAAATAAAAAAAGTCGTCGCTTAACTTGCTCGGGTTGTAAACGGAAACTTTTAGAGGGTTGTTGCACTTCTTTCGTTAAAATATATAAGAAAGAAATTCTCCCGCAAAGCATAAATCGAACGCAAACAACGCAAGAGACGGCAGACCGATGAGGAGAAGGCGTCCATAAAGAGTGAGAGAGAAAGAGAGAGGTCGTGACTCGACGAAGGATCGAGGAACCGTTTCTCGTCGTGCCTTCCTTATGGCTTTCTACCTCTATCATCCGAATGTTCGCAGTAGCGAACTGTGAGAAGAATGCGAGAAATCTTTCAGAGAATATTGCTTCGTAACGCTGACTGGTATATACCATGTTGATTTTTCTTTTTTTTTTTTGTTCGTTTCTCTCCTCGTGATTTTCATTCGGAAGAGGCAATTAAAAAATATTTAACATATGTTTCGCAATTCGTTTTCTGTTTTTCTCCTTTCAACGTAATCGTGTAATATAGAAATTTAAAAAACAAAAACATTTATTTATTGGAAGCACTGACAGACATTGATTGAGAACTAAAACATTGAGTCTCATAATTTGTGCAGAATGTATATGTCTCGAAGCGAAATTGGCAACATATAACTTAAATTCAACCAGAATTTAAAATCCTATTATCAAAGGAAAGATATAAATCGAGAAATATCATATGTTACGTCGAGAATCTGAAAGAATTATATTGCGATCTCGATCGCGAGAAATTTCAGATACCGTTTTATCGAAACGCATTATCCAGGCAGTTTTGAGAACTGGCAGTCTTGAGAAGCGAGAACGTAAAAATTATTGTTTGTTGAGCACTCAAGAGAGAAGAGGAGAGAGAGAGAGAGAAAGAGAGAACACCAACGGTAAAACACATGATCTCGGAATATTCGCGGGCGAAAAGATCTTCGCTTCTACTTTTTGAAAGCGGTAGTTGCAATCGAAACTAATATACGCGAACTCTCGTCTCTGACTCGTAAAAAACTTGCGTAGTCTCATCAGGAATGACTATTCTATTGAAACTATATTAGCAAGTCAGCAATCGGCGAGATACAAAAGTTATCGTATGATTCAAAAAGAAGTGCGACTCTGCATATATTTCAGCATCTCATATAAATAATACAGCATCACATACATGACTACTAAAAAATCTCGATTTCTATAAGTACGTTCAAATCATTATGATATTGTTTTTTTTTTATTTTATTTATTAAAAAGAAAAGTGTTTTTTTATTGGACATATTTTTCGTTAGAAGCACTTCGTCTTGATAAATGATAAAAGTATAATGCTCTCATAGTACCGATAGAATCCCAAGTTTTACGTCGAAGTGGTGAGGATAGCGTTGCGTGATTTTTCGAGATAAAAATGGACGGATATCTCTGTCGATTAATCGCGACGAAGATTATCAGGTACACTAAGCATTTTATCGGACACGATGTGGATAGACGCTCGCGATGGGCGGTCCAGCAGTCGCTACCAACGCAGCAACCTACACAACAGGAAGAAGAAAATCGACAGCTCGAGTGGCCGCCGCCGTCTCAAAGTCTCTCAACAAGGAAACGATCGGTTCCTCTAGCTTTGCCTATACCTATTGGCTCGCCGGATAGGAAAGTAATTACCGATGCATAAATCCACCGATTGAAAGCCCTACGGCGAAAAGTCATGGCGTGAGAGAGAGAGAGAGAAAGAGTAGCGTCTCCGACAGTCGCTCGTAATTTGCGAGGTATAAGTCGTGTCACGTACGAACCGGCCGTTTTGCGCGTTCCGGCGGCGAAGCAGGAAGCGTCTGCAGGATTATCGGGATATAATCCTGGATAATTGCGGGTATTCTACTCCGAAGCCCTCAACTACTTAATTAGCACTGGAATCCCGTACGCGCCGGAAAGTGTGATTTCTTCCATCTATTCAAACTGTCACGTATAAAGATCAGGGAGATGCATTTTCTATTTTCTTCTTATTTTTTTGTTCGTACAAAAGTGGAGACGGTGCCAAGATCGAAAACAACATGCTTTTACCTGTCAATTCCTTATATTTGCTATATATTATATTTTAGCATAAATAATCAACATGACAACGCACGAAAGCTGATAACTTCACGATACCGTTGCATTAAATAAAGCTAACAAACTCGAGTTTTGTTTAAATCATTTTCAATTTATAATTTATGGCACGTCTACGTGGACTTCTTAACATCGAGACGGCGACCATGCAGACATAACTTACGGCGGGTTGCCGATTTTTTTTCAATGCCACTACTTAGTCGACCGCAAGAAAACACTGCTGCATGTTCTGCATCATTAGCTACGCTGCGCTTCGAAGTGCGTCGTGATGCCTATAGTGACGTGCTGAAGAAAAGCGCATTGCGTCGAAGATCGTCACGATTTGCGGGGGAATCATCGCGTGCAGCGTTGAACTTGTTTTGAGTGCATACGTTATAGTTTTTGTGTTGCAACTTTACGGTACATACATGTCTATGTATCCAATCAAGTTTCCAATGTTTCTCGTAGTAGAAACATATATGCAGAATATCTGTGTTATAAAACAACACTTTGTATGATGTATATATTATATTAAACGACTAAAAATATAATTATTTATATTTTTATCAAATACACTTTTATTTCCCTTCTTTTTTTCCTTTATCTTTAATTCCTTAATCCTTTTATAATTCTTTTTGCGCTCGATTTACTCGCACCGATAGTATCGAAAGAAATTAATTGCAGAATAAATAAATCCACTTATTTCTCTACTGTCTCAGAAATCGATTTTGTGTATTTATTCGAGAATTTGTCAATGAAATTCTTTCACGGTGATAAAGCGGACCACATAAATTCACATCGCGTTCGACAAGAAGTCACGAATGACTGTCGAATTTGTTCTACGATCAACTTTTTGCCGGACGCACGCGTGTCGCTAGATTCGCGGCGTGCAATGAACGCACCAATCACCTCTTCCGCGAGTAAATTATATCGGGGACTCCTCGTGATGGCCGGTAGGAGATTAATTTCAACGTGCGCGCGCGTATTTTTCTCCGCAAGTGATTTGAAAAAGCCGACAGTCGTATGTATTACGATGGTAATAGTGGGCACGCACACGAGACGGATAGATAGATTCCCTCTTTTGCCGTGATCTACAACGAAGCAAATCGCCGTCGCGCATCGCAAGACAAGCGGAATACGTCCCCAAGGCTTTCCGCGCGTCCTTAACAACCGAGTGACCGAGACACGTGGATATGTATGATCATCTCCTCTTTCTGCACGATCTATATATTCTCTTTTGTATATACTCTTGGTGCGCGAGAGTAAGAACTCGCGTTGAATCTTCACCGCGCGCTCGCACGCTTCCACTCTTATTCCCATCCTGTCACAACCAGTCGCATCATTAGGCCATCCGGTATTACAAATGACGTTGAAGGGACTTCCCAGGCTTCTCCACCTCTTCTTTGTACCCTCGCCCTTTCCCCGTGCTTGTGTTGTTTCGTCTCTCTTTCTCTCTCTCTCTCTCTCTCTCTCTCTCTCTCTCTCTCTCTCCCTCTCTCTCTCTCTCTCTCTCTCTTTCTTTCTTTTTATTGTTTGCTCTATTCTTTCTCGCTCCTCGCCGAGAAACGCGGCGAAGACGCGACGAGTTCTGCGAGTCCTTACTTACACACCGCGTCTCCAGTTGGTTGTCGAGTCAATCCGGCGAAACGGTGTTTTAACTGGATCGTACAAACGCCACAGCAAAAACCAGCAAGCAAGTCATAAGCATTTATGAGTTTCTTACCGGCTATAATAAGTTTGGAACGATTGCTGTTTGTATCATTGCGCGAAGTGTACTGCGCTCGTTTTTCTTCTTCTTCTCCTTCTTCTTTCCGGTGACATTCTTTGAGCGACCGTCGAGTGTCGGCGTGAGTATATAACCGAGACAAACCGTGGTGCTGTATTTCCGTGCCTTATTTTCACCTCTTTTTTCAGTCGTTATACAGTATTAACAGACCGGCCTTGTTTTATGACAGTCGTTAAAGAAAGTCGACTTTTGACCCCAATTAACCTCAACTTGATGCAGTTATATGAATATGGCTCTCCACTACTGAGATGTAAAATATATCTATAATTATTCTTTTAATGATTGTTTGGTGGCAGTTCATTTTGAGAAGTTGGCAAGTCATAGATAATTGTTAATTAAAAGAAAAAAAAACCATGCGCGTGAAAGTACTTTCTACATCTAGTTCTTTTCTCTTTCATGCAATAGATATGTGGCAGATAATCTTTGTGTATATTTCTTGTAATCTCTGGAAAAAGATTCTGAGAGGTAACAACCAATGCCGGGATGATTTAAATGTAGTCTACTTGTGTGCGTGTTTCGATAGATAATCGATATTGTTCAGCAAGTAGCTCACGCTTCATGGTAGTCAAGATAAAAGGAACAAAAAGAAACTCGAGAATAAAGAGATACAAGCGTGAGAGAATCCGCGACAGAAAGAAGAGAAAAAAGCGGCGACAAATGGAGCGGACACAGGCGAGACGAGCGAAAAGAAAGGTCAAGTTATGTGTAAAGATAAGACAAAATAAAGTTGCTAATATAGGGGCACAAAGCCAGCGTGAAAAGAAATGGAAGAGAAAAAAAAGATTTTATTCGGAGATACGACTTTCAAAGGATAACGACTTAGTCAATAAAATCAACAGCTAATAAACGGACATAACGATATATTTCGATATCATTGTAAGTTTAAAAAGCATCAAAGTCGACAAAGAAAATTCACGTAAAGCTTAGAAACATCATCTCGTAAACATTACGTTATTATTTTTTTTGTATGAATATATAAATGTTTAAACGTAAAAGCAGTTATAAAAAGAAAAAATATTTTTGATATAGTTCTTTACACAAATTTGTAGAAGTCTTTTTTATGCCAAACTTTGTAATTCAAAACGAAAAGTCACAAGAACTAATTATCGTGTAACGAGCGTAGAAAATACTCGGAGCATATAGAAGCGGCAAAATGAAAATGCAAAATGACAAGAACGAAGGACGAAGAAGACACGAAAAGAGAGAATCACATGAAACGCGACGCGATTCACAAGGTTGCGACAAGAGACAAACGTAAACTCTCAACGAACGAGGACGAGAAGCACAACCGACCAACTAACCAATCAACCAACCAACTAACCAACCAATCAACCAACCGGAGAGTGGGATGAAGCTAAGCTAAAAGGCAAGTCAAAGCAAGTTAAGAAAAGCTAGGTCGAGGCAAAGCAAGGTAAAGGTGAGTAGGGACGGGATAAGGCAAGGCGCACTGGTGAGGCATGCTAAGGCAACGGATCTAAAGTCGTCGTCGTGCCTCGGTGGCGCGTTAACCTCCCGTTCGAACGCAGTATGCTCTCGACTCTCGCGCAGGCCAGGTTGCACCAATGCCGTCGGTTGCTCCGCCAACCACGTGCTGCAATCCTGCCGACAAACGAGAGAATCCGCGAGAGAAAAGCCCGAGATTCAATCGCGCGCGCACGTGCTTCTCACGCATAGAACTACTGCAATTTCGCCGCCGGCATTGAAAGAGACAATAAAATAACATTTTTTTTTTCTAAGAAGATTTTAGTGCCTTTTCATCTGATCTTTTATAGTGATTTCAAAGATGTGTCATAAAAATCATTTATGTGTCATAAATTAATTAACTCGATTAATCACTCCTCGATGTTTACCGAAAGCAAGTAGAGTATGCGTCAAGTCAAGATAACAGTAAATATGTAATTTACATATGTCTTACCGCTATGAGAATTTAATTTTTAAATACGCGAAAAGATGCTCCGAGGAAATCACTCGACGAGAAAAGTGCCAACTAAAACTGACATCGTAAATTAATTCGCGGGAAAGATTCCGATCGCGCTCTTTCTCTCTTTCTCTCTTCTTCTCTCCGGATTCGGCTGCGAGTAATTTTACGCCACAAGCATACCGTAACGTTAGCAGTGAATTTAATTTCGAAGGATTTTCTCACATCTGCGAAATCAGTCTAACTGCATGCGGATAATTAAAAGAATGAGCCGTCATTGCTAACCGAGTGTGTTCCACTTTTGACTGTGTGCGTTAAAACCTGACATGTCAAAGCAAAAATAAATTTAAAACGTTCACGCAATTGTGCGACGCATAAAAACCTCGGTTTTTAACCGCGACAGAAATGTAATCGCGGTGCGACAATTAAGAGAGTAAGGATTTAAAAAATTTTTACGCTTTAAGAGCAGTCGTGAAAAAATTAGAGAATCGCGATCAGAAAAACCGCAAAAATCAATCAGGACGAGTTAGAGTAATTGAATCATCCGAAGTCTGAAGTTGGAAAGACGCAAAATTCTGTAAGACAACCATACATGGTCGTCGTCCAGTGTCTGCCTACAAAGCCTACGAGGAAGAAGCGGGAGTCGTTGTCGCGTGGGAGGTCGAGGTATCGTGCACGGCGCTTTTTATGCAAAGCGAAGCAAAGACGGATTTGTACGCTTGCTCTGGAACCCACACGCGAACACAGAGCGACTGCTTAAACTGTCTTGCTCTCTCTCGTTACTTGAACGATGATTTTATGTACGCGAATCTTCCAGGAACGACGCAAACAGCGCCGATCTCTTTCTTCGACGCGTCAGAGAGAAACGCGTGTCTCGACAATCCACGATCGATCCGAAAGAGATCATTGAGAGGAACGAGATAGAGGAACCTGATTCGGATCAAGTTTGTGCCCGCCAAGTAACGCCAACAACTCGAATAATTACAACTAGTTCGTTAGCAAACCGCAGCTAAATCTCCACGTGAGTCGAATCGTAGTGAGTAAACGAGATCGGAAACATACTTGACGAGTGAAGAAGATCGCGCAGAAGAAGGAGGGAAAAGAAACTATATACTCGTGAAATGGAAAATTATGGACGGAGCGAGTTATTTGTCAACTATTTGGAAATCGCACAAGAAAAATGTTCACTCTTTCGCGGGAAAATTTCGCGCGAAAATGAATCATGTAAGACTCATTGCATTTATCTATGATAATTTGAAATGCAATCGTGACCAGAGTGCATTATATTGGCGAACTCCAAACTTACAGAGAAGTCACGCAAAATAACCTGCACGTACGCGCACGCTGTTGTTGCGTTCGTGACAAACGCGCGCAATGAATGAGAAGTTGCGCTACGGGTAAGAATAATAGTACTAATAAAAATAATAATAGTAATAACAATAGAGAAAAGAAGCATGCCAGTCGCGGGGACGAAAAGATTGTATCGAGTGGGACTTGCCGCGATCTTGGCCACCGCGCTGTGTGTTCTAACTTTGCTGGATTCGCCGCCGGCGCGACTCCCGGATCCATCGATTGACCTTCCTCCTACGCCTGGTAAGCAATTTTCCTCGTCCGGCACCTTTGCGCGAGAGTCGCGACCCTTGCCCTTTCGTTATCGGTGAACGGTCCTCCGCGTCGCCGCAGCCTGAAGGCGGTAACTGTGTGCATCGGCATCTAGCGAGATTATTACTGCTGAGCTAATCGATTGTGAGAGTAAATAAAATTGGGAATTAAATCGGGATTTTTTATTCCGCGCAATGATATTTCGCAAATCTGCTTTCAGCGCTCTTTTGATTTAGTAATTTTATTAATAAAATCATTCACACTAATGTAAAACTGTTCTCATGGCTCGCAGATAGAAGAGAGCAGATTTCAAGAAAGTAAAAGTGACAATTGAATTAGCAACTTACAGCTTAATTGACTGTACTTTTTTTATATGATATACAAAAGCAGATCTACACGCAATCGACTCGCGTAAGATCAGCGAACAATTCGTTAGTCAATGCGCGCGTCATTTCCTAGTCGCACGAATAGTTTCCCAGCATTAAGAAATGTTACTCGACTGACAAGCCGAGCAGGTAGAGTAGAAAAGAAGCGCTTCTTTTTGAAAAGCACGTTCATCTTACATAATTGCACAAGTTGTTACTCTTTCTTATGCTAACAAAGAATATGACTACGTAAATGACTCGCACTGAAGACCGATACTGATCAACTCGCGCTACGCATCGTAGACACTCATGGCGCTCTACACGCAGTGTGTGTTCTTTCGTACGCACTTCCTAAGAGAAACTAAAAAGATAAGAAGATAACGCGTGAAGGTGCGTGCGTGGTCGCGCGCACACAAAAGCAACACGATACGGAGTTATAAATAAACTCCGAAGCTTTGGCATAAAACTCGCCAAGGACGTAAATCTCGCGCTGTTCTTTGGTAGTAGCGACTTCATTAGTCGACGTAATTTATGATGTGATTCATCGAGTGACCGCCCGTCGACTCGTATGCTTTCGCGTATTTTACCTCCGCCGTACAAACATTTCGCGGAAATTATGACAACCAATCGTACGGCGCGAACCCGAGACTACACGCCATGTATCCTTATATAGCTCGACAAGCTTTTGAAATTTGTTTGTCTCGTACTTGAGTCCACCTTTCACGTTATCATGGTTCCGGAATCAAACGGTCATATTTCATGCTAAATGTAAATTGCAAATACATAGAGTTTTTATTTAACGTGTTGTGACAGTGATCATCCTTACTTTTACTTACATGTATAAAATAACAATATTGGATTAATAATTTACGTTACTTATTTAAGTAAATTTATAAATTACGAGAATTTTTCAAAATTATTTTCATATTTTTAAATGACGAGAAAGAAAAAATTCATTGAGAAAAATAATTTTTTTCTAATCGGATTTCTAGCAATTTATTGGATGTGTACTTGTTTGCTTCTGGCAGTAGTAGCCTGCGAGATATTCTATCTGTTCTGACAGTAAGATTTCCATGAGAACGCCGCTGCGCATTAGCGTACTTCTTAGCATGGTACGGATGCCCCTATCGTGGGATGCCGCGGTTACCTTCTCGTAAACCTCGCGAAGCGTGGCCGCGACGAGCGAACGAAGAAAAGAAACGAGCGGGTAAAGGGCACGAAGTCACGAAGGATACTTGTGGCACGCAATCCCGTAATACCGCCGTTCGTCTCGGGTCAAATACTGACTTGTAACGACACACCGCCAACGAATCATCTATCCCGCCAGCTCGAGGCAGAGCGCCGATGCGTATCAGCGAGATCGACCGATCTCGTTACCCTACGTTCTTTGTGACGTCAATGATCTTCAGGGAAGTAGTCCCGGACGTCTCTCGTCAATAACGATCAATATACGTCGAAGGCGAGTAATTGCGAACGAAACGAGTCACAAAATGTATATAGTGTCATAAATTTAGCCGTAGACACGACGGATTCCTTTTCCCCGTTCTCTCGTCTTCTCACTGTTTTGTAGAAATAATTATAAATGAGACGTAACGAGAAATTCCTGAAGCAATCAATAGCATAGATTTATTATCGCTGTCGAAGAGCAGCACGCTTAGACGTGCGTCTGTCGGCGAGAGCTTTGTCGCGTATATTCCATAAATACATCTATTACATGCATAACGCAAAGAAAAAAAATGAAAATCTCTTCTTTTTAAATTCGCTCCAGCTCGTGATTCGAATCTTCATAATTAGAACGAGTTTCCCGGCGAAATCTACAGAAAATAAGAATATGCGTTTAATATTAGAAAACTTAATTAGTGAACATGTCCGATTGAGATTCCATCCAACTCTAATTTTCTCTTCTTCTTGCAACTGTTCCCCGAATATTATTAGTGTTGCGGGAATGCAGTGTTGCGGCATCATGCGAACTATCGCGTACTGATAAGCGAGAAATGTTGAAGCAAATGTTCTCAGTTTTATAGTAGCGCAGCGAACCAAACGAACATGCTCATAGTACACGACAGCGATCGACTTTGCATGACGCATTACTTCCATCTAGTTGTATAGCGTAAACGTCTCTTCGTGCCGACTCACGAACTACGCGGCAGATAACATCGAAAGATAACCAATCGCCCTAAACAATAAGTAGAAATATTTCATAAAAGAAGTGTACGGAATTATAGTCGCAGAAATTACAAAGATAAAGTACTAGTAAGCAGAATGCTAGCAATATCATCGCGCGCTAATAGTGTAAAAATTCTGATAAGCTACGGACAGAGAATATCGTAGCTATATACGTAGTACACGTATCAGCGCGGCAGAGCGTAGTTTCTTGGTCTTACAAGAAAACACCAACGACCAAAACTCGTTAAGTCGGATAAAACTTTGTAATTGTGGAATGAGTCAAGCCGCGTGAACGTGCATTATTCGCTTTAGAAAGAATGCTTTGCACTTAAATATATATATATATATATATATATATTATGAAGAATGTGTCTTGCCAAAACCCGTGCGATGAACGTCACTGCACAGATTTATTATTGACTGTTTAGTGAGTTGATAGATCAGCATAGATAACATGAACTATTAGTTATTCACCCAACAAAAACAAATGAGTTAGCGCTGTCTCCGATATCTTGAGTTTCTCAATTAACTCCTCTAACCAGCTGCGCGATCGACCACTTTCCCCGCATTCGTTCCGATATAAACGACTTCTTAGCGTCAATCTTTGCGCGTATTCCAGGAGGCGAACCACCGGGCACAAGAAGCATCGTCGCTTATTCGTGGGCCCGAAGATTGGCACTCGATTACAGGCCCACCAAGCATTGCGACGGTAATGGAACGAGCGGAATGGCATTAAACGCGCACGAGACGCTCGGCACGAAATGGCTCGAGACAATCCCGGGACGGCTCTTCCTGTACAGCGCCCATTTGGACCTCAGAGTCGCCGGTTACCCGAGCATCAGAGTGATTGGCGTTAAACGAGAAGCCTTGCCACCCTCCGCGCTCTTCTGCACTATATGGTGAGCCATTTTTCACGTCGCACAGAGCTGTCCCTTACTTTATCTCCGACGAACGTTAAACATCAGAAACGAGAATCACTGAAAGATGTGCTTAAATGCGCGCATTACAGTCGCATGTCTTCTCCGCAAATTACAATGATAAATCGGTGCGGCAAATTATTGTAATAACACAATCTGTGATATAAATACATTTCTCTTCGCTATATATTCAGATAGAAAATATGTTTTTTTGCTGGTCGCGGAACGCGTCCTCTTCTAATTAAAAATGCTGAATTAAACGCTCTCGTTGGTTTTAGGTACCAAGAGCATGAAGGAAGGACACGATCGTTGAGTGTAGAGGCGCTCGTCTCGACGATCTGGTTGGACGTATGGGGTGGTATTGCGGATAGTTACACCGGAATCCTCGTCAATTGCCAGCTACCGTTGGACAACTCCGTTCGTCATTCTTACCAAGTTTACGTAGGTCTGAATCCTTGCTACAAGAATGCTAGTCATAGTTTAACTACTCGCACGGAATTCGACAAGGAAACGTCTTCCATTGCTAGTCGAAAGAAACGTCGGCAGTTTACTTTGTGTATCAAAGGACTGGATTTCGACGAGGACATATCGCGTAAGCTGATAGCTTTTGTCGAGCTGCATCGCATTCTAGGTGCCAATCTGTTTTATTTTTACGTTTTCAACGTGCACGAGAACGTGTTAAAAGTGCTACGTCTGTACGAACGATCGAACGTCGTGCGATGGTTCAGGCTCGATCTGCCGGGCGACTTGCCAAATGAGAAGACGGCTCGAAGACAGTTCTTCAGCGAGGATATCTGGACGAAGAGGCGAATGGAACTGATCCCGTATAATCACTGTTTCTATGAGAATCTTCAACGATCCGAATTCGTAGTACCAATCGACATTGACGAGGCAATCGTGCCGACACGTCGGAAAACCTGGTACGAGCTGCTACTGGACGAGCGCGCAAAACTTGGCAGGAGCTTTAAGGACTTTGCCTCTTATTCCGTGCGAAACGTTTACTTTTTCCCCGAGCTGCAAAACAAAAGCCAATTCGATTGGCTCGGAATGAACAAGATCGATCGCTCAGCCGAGTATCCGGATTACTTAGACACCATGAGAACGGCCAGTATTTCGCCCGAAGGCGATTCTGTTAAGAGCTTCATCTCCACGAGGCGCGCGCTAACGGTGCACAATCACTATGCCCTGACTCCGCTGAATCCGTCTACCAGACGAGCTCATCATCTCGATTCAAACGATGTGCTTAAGCACCACCATCGGGCATGCGACAGCCGACATCTTGACTGCGATCTTCTGATGGAGGACGTTAGGATCGACGAGTCCGCTCTGCGTTACGCAGACGAGCTGAAGACAAGGATGCGAATCACCTTGGCCGATCTCAATGCCCTGCCATAAACTTTAGCAATTGTTGTAAATAACAAATAAGACTATCATATGTTTTCAAACAATGTGTGTGTCTTCGTATCTATTTTCTATGTACATCCATCCATTATCTAACCACCTTGTCCACGTCATTTCCTTCAAAATGAAATAGGTCACTTAGAAAACAATAGCGCCAAGAAAGCAGCGGTCCAACACGAAATAATAGTGACATTTCTCGAGAGCGTAACACTTAAAATAATTGCGGTCAGGTATATGTATAATTGAAAACAAAAAATAAAAACAAACAAACATATGAAATGTCAAAAGCAAGCTCGGATTTCATTCTTGATGTTTTTAAAATTACTACACCCGGGAATAATTGGAAAATATTGAAAATTAAAACAAGGACATGGTTCACAGTCTTTCGAGATTGACGCTCGAGACCCGCAATAGTCGAGCGTAATAATTGAAAAACGTCGAAAACAACGAAAGCAAATCCGTTGGCTTTTCAGAACTCGAAAAGCGCTTAATCCGCTTCTGAAAATTCGAACGTCTCTTTAACAACTAAAACAAAAACTTTTCGTTTTTCGCGTGGTCTCGACTCCGTGACACGTTTATCAAGACGAAACAAACGACACTGTTTATGTGTTTATGCACGGGAAAAGTATAGAAGAGGTAACAGTTTTTTTCTCACAAGTTAATGAGTACGCACAAGGAGCGAACGACTTTATAAAGCGCTGCATCCATCATGCTCGGTGTATGTGTAAACGACAGTTTCAATCTCGCTGAAGTGGCGGTTCGGTCATCCATTAGCGTTCAACATCTCGTTTTATACGCCGGGTCAAATACTTTGCACTCAAATAGCCCCGAAAAAATCTCTATCGTTATCGAATGATTAGATATCAGATTGAATTTCTCGATGCCGGATCAACTGCAGCCGTCAAGAACATATTTTTCATGAATAAAATCATAAAAACGGCTTCTGCGCGTAAGCGTCTCCGCGATGAAAGATAAACCACGTAGCGGCGGAAACAAACAAGAATATGATTTTTTGAAACACGCGATTCTCCCAGATAAATTTTACGGCCAATATCGAGCGTAACGCGAGCACGCAATCGGGGTCATAACTAGATTTAATAGTTCACAAGAAAATTGTGTCGTATTCGCATTCTCCACAAGACGCAAAAGATAAAAGCGGAATGCCATTTCGCTCAAGAATGGAGTAAGTAAGTTTCACTAGAATTATTCGCTCGCCATTTACGATGTGTCGCGGACACTCCTTTGGATGTTACTTCTTCAATTCTTTAAACGTCGCTCTACGAAACTTCGGAATGGAATAACCGAATTCGCAAACTTCTCAAAACGACAATCGTAAAAGGCGAACGCGCAAGAAACTTTTCCGTTATATTCTCTAAGACCAATCTGCTCTTGTACTCTTTAACATCGGTCTTTAAAATAGCAGATTACAAGCAAGTAAACAATACACATGCATCAAGATTGTTCTATTTTTATATAATAATATGTAGTACAAAGAGACAGTTCAAGCATGATATGTCATATCGCTGAAGCAAGTCTCGGAAAGAGTTTGCACATTTGTGTTTCTGATTGTTGTCCACTGCAAAATTAAAGTCGTCACCAGTCGGTCATCGATCTGTCTGTCTTTTAATTGACTGTGTTCTCACGATTTTTACATATTTTTTTTTCTGCCTTAAAACACGAGAACTTACAATGTTGGTTATAAAACCCGTTATTCTTTTTATTAATATCGCACCAGTTTTTTTACGCAAAAGTAAAATTTTTTAAATGATAATAACTAAAATTTAAATGACAAAAAAGACACAATAATAGCATACTTGAAGACACAATAATAGCGTTGATTGTGAAATATGTTTGCAATCCAATTATCCAAGTGGTTGCACTCTATATTCACTATAAGATCCAATTGCATCATGCGGATTTTACGACCGGTGAAACATGTTGCGAAAGCGGAGCGTCGGATATAAATGAGTTAATATCGCCGCAATTTCGGGAATTAAAATCTCAATCGCGGAACGTCCGATCTATCATAAATCTCATTATATTCTTCAGTCTGTGTACGAGCGTCAGCGCGCGTATCTCTTTACTGATTTATACTCGCGGTGTTTGAGTTACAACTTTTTCACCAGGGTGACAAAGTAAACTCGCTCGTGTAAGTAACGTCTTCCTGAGAAGCTTCATTGAGCGTCCCCGCGCGGTTAATTCGATCGCGAAATATTTTCGCGCGACGCGACAACGACAACGACGGCGACGATCCATGTGCTCCACTTTAATAAAGTATTCGCAAGAAGGTAGATGTTCGTCTGACACCACGTGATAAAATTCGCACTGATGTCACTTACATTCTCCGCTCTCTTGCGTTCGCGGCTACGACCAATCTCAAATTAATGTGACGATAAATCACGCGAACTTCAGAAGAAAGAGAGAAACGCGCGTTCGTTGCATGCGTCCGTTCATCGCCCGACTAAATTTATTGGTATACTAAAGTACATCTGCATCTGTCTCTTACTTCGTATTGCGACAACGACACCACGACGGAAGAGTTTCATCTCTTTTCCCCGCAATCTCTGTGCGTGGAATTCGCATATATCATCGATAATAATGTCTCCATCGGTTGGACGCACCTGTTTTCTCGGCCGCGCGACACTCTCTCTCTCTCTCTTTCTCTCTTTCGACTGGGCGCCAGTCTTCGCGTTATTATTCTTCAAGAAAACGGGGAGAAGTCGTGTTATTACAGACTCACGTCTCGAACGAGAGCGTATATTATGCGCGCCGATATTCTTCTCGTCGATGATGACATCGCCGCGAGTAATCTAGCAAGCAAATTGTTACGACTCTTCTTCTTTTTATCCCTCAAAAAAATCCAAGTTGTTCTCTCCGCGAGATATCATTTTTGTACTTCTGTACACTATTCACATCCTATATTACATCTACCTGTTTTCCCAGAAAAAACAATTCACTTATCGTCTTTTCATTATATAGTCAGACAATAAGTTGTATCTTATTGTCTGGCTAACATGCTTTTTTCAGATTATTGCTGGCGGCTGATCGCACGTGTCGTTAAGATAGATCAGTTCTCGCGTGGTAAAAAACTAATGAGATACATACGTACAATGGTGTCGCAGAGAAACGTTTCTGTGGAAACAAGCTAGCATTGGCGACACAAATTAAGATGTTCAACGTCAAAACAACACGACACAAACTGTTTTGAAATAACGTTACGAAAGACGCTAGAGTATTATTCGAAAATATCTCTTGAAAAATTTATCGAGAAGAGTTTGATACATTTAACTGTAAATAATAATAATATAAAATAAATAACACATAAGACATTATATATTTTTATACAAGGTTTTAAATGATTTAAAGAGTTTTATGAAAAGCTAAAGAAAAATAGGAGTATTTTATATATATGTAAGACGGCGTAAAATATACTATTAAGAATTCAGTAAAGATCAAGACCTAAATCTGTGACCGCGCACACAGGAAGTGTTCCGCTAAATTATGCGCGCGCGGTCATAAACTTAATAAAAGCTCCACCGACATATAAGCACGCGACGCGAGCGCTCACATTGTAGCGCAAAAAAATCACGAAAATGTAGCTTTCGCGATTCGTCAGATATCTGCAAGCATGCGCCTGCCATGCGAGAGAGAGAGAGAGAGAGAGAGAGAGGGAAAGAGAAGGAGAGAGAACACAGAGAGAGGGTTGATCGCAAGTAAGCAGCACGTGCGTAGCAGTCATCCTGGCGCATTCGCCAGGACCGCTTGCATCTCGGAAGTTATCTTTCTATCATCGGATGTGTTGCAAATCATTATCTCGCGCGCAATAAACACTTGCAAGTCGACATTATTCGCGCGACAACTTTTAATCAGCGGTCATAAGACTTTGTTATATGTTTCGTCGCGAACATGAAATCCTTTTTAATTTTACGCACAACTCCGTCTTAATTAAACCAACAAAATGATCTGCAAGACATTTGCGATGGTAGAAAAAAAATTCAAAACCATATTTAATTCTCTCACTGATTTATATTATTTCGTTTTGAACGTATATTTTCTAGTGGACGATTTATAGTGAACGCCATCGTGACACCTATAAACTAATTACATGTTATATGTGTGCGCGTACTCCGCGCATATACCGCATCGAAATTGAAGCTCGCTCGCGACCTATATTTAAGTATTTTCGAAAAATTTCTCTATCGAATGTAATTTCTGTTAGTTCTGTCTTTACATGGATTTCCTAGGCAAAATGGATCGCCAAATCTTTATCACCTTTGAAGAAAAGAGTTATTCGTTTGCTGAAAGACCCAGAAAAGCATTTTACATAGATACTACGCAGATCCGAACCAACTACAGATTTCGGGAAAAGTTTTAACAAAGAATGACGATATATAAACGAGATAGGATGAGACACAGCAGTTCTTGGCCCGATCGGGCGGCGCAGACGGTGAAGATGCGCATTGACTCCTTGTCTCGTGCCTTCACCATCATACCAACGAGTCGCGAAACAATATATCGATTGGAACAAACTGCACCACCGCGGTCCAATTTCCTGGAAGAAGTCGTTTTACTAGATCGATGCGTCTCTGGGGGAACCGTAACGATAAAACAAAGATTAATCGACGGAAGGCCACTTATAAGTAAGAAATTTGCAAACTTGACTGAAAATTCGATTGATACCGAGACAAAAAGTGTAAAAAGATCCATACGACGCTGTTTACCGCGTAGTCTTTCTTCGACGGAAACAACTGCGATTAATCAAAAGGCGGTCATCGAAATGGAAAAAAACATATTCAAGGATGAATCAAGATGTAAATCGGATTCCCTCGTCTCAAAAACCGACACGGATTTCGTGAAGTCGCCTCCGAAAAATATACAAGAATATGCAACCGTAACAAACAAATTTCCCTCGGAAAATAACGCTTTTGATGTCATAGTAAATATTGCAAATGAGAAAGTTCTTGCATCCGACGCCGTGCAAATAAGCGATTCCCAAAGGCGAGAAACGAATAGAGCGGCAAAAAAGCGTCGGACTACTGGTTTGCCCGGATTTACCACGAATCGCACATCCGCATCCTCGGCGCCGCACATCAAGATTGTGAACTACGACGACTATGTGACATCTGTTTCACTCGGGAGAAAAGATCATCACGCCTGTCCGAAGTGCACGTCCGAAGGTGTCCTTCGCACGAAGATCGATCCCTTTCGTTCCCCTTTGCAGTGTAAGAAAAATAACGACGCGCGTGACATTCAGCGCGGTAATTCGATCAGACGCGAAAAAAAGGAAACACGCTACGAACTTCGCGCCGATAAGCGTCAAATCAAGGACATCTGGCACGGGGAGCGTCTAATCGACAAAGTGAAATCTGCCGACGGAAATGGAAAAAAGCCGCAACCGCAAAAGAAGAATGACAGCTTGTCGCCGGCACGACCAACGACGGACTTCAGAAAAGAAGCTACTCTCAGGAGACATTATTATCCTGAGGGAGGATGGGGATATGTCATTGTCACGTGTTCGGTGCTGGTGCACTTTATCGGAGTAGGTTTGCAGCTCGCCGCGCCTGGATGCTGGCACAGTTCCGCCAAGCAGAAATTTCGACATCCACCGTTGCATAGTACAGGTAAGAAAATGATCGAATTGCTTTTTCTAAGATATATTATAAAATAACTGTAATGATTGTATGAGTCTAAGTGATAATAATAGAATAACTTTTTTTTTGTGTACGGAGAAATAAGAGAGAGAGAGAGAGAGAAATAATATTTTGTATATACTGTGCAAATATTATCAGTCATAGGTAATATTTTGTTGAAAAATAATAGCGCACCATTTGTCAATGCAGAAGATAAATCTCGATGACAGTAATATCTTATTACTGACCTGGATACGTCTTTTTACGGAAAATATTTTGATCATGCTTTATGTAACTGTACATATATATTCAATCCTTCTCAAATCTCTGGTCATATATCATAAATTATGTGCTACGATATCAAGAGCTACGGTCACACAGCAAACCCGATGAAAACTTCTCCGACCAATGTGCGACCTTCAGATTCTACCAATCATTCACCTGTATTGGCCTTCGATAACAACGTGTGATCTCTCAAACTCAACTTTCTATCAGATCAATATTTGATCTTAGAACTTTTTATCATTTATGTATGATCTATGATTTTTTTATAAAATAAATACAAGATATGGTTAAAATAAATCTATTTTTACTACAGAACCATGTAATAAATTGCAAACTAATTCAAACTAACATCAGTTTCTTCGTAAACATAGGGAAATCTTTTATCTTTTTTATAGAGAGTACTTTTGATATTAATTTAGGCAAAAAACACGTAAAAAACAAAAGAGCATGTAATTTCGTAAAACGTACGCGCGAGAAAAATCAGGACAATGAATTGACAATCGGGACGCGTAGCGTGCTCACATTCGGCTTTACACGTGCGCAGCATTGCGATGCACTCGCGAACCATCGGATTTTACACGATGCGCGACAGTTCTCGTTGAATATTCGTTGATGGTGTAACTTAATACTCGGTTCAATTTTCGTTTATGTACTTTGTACAGATCTAATTGCAAAAGTGAAATTGCGATCAACTAACAAGATTTAAATTAAAAAGTGTCGAATGTTTAAATAAAAAAGAACTTTTCTAGAAGTGCGAGTAAAATTGTTACGTATTATATTGTAATGTATGTTAACTGAGTGTCTTTTTTGAAAATATATAAGTAGAATAAATCAAGTGCACTATAAAGTGCATTATAAGCGCATAATAAATATTGCGGTGATTGATTTAAATAGATAAATGACGCAACAGCGGCTGACAACGTGGCATTTTAATTTTTCTTTTGACACAAAAATTTGTCATATTCTGTTTTGATTGTTCGAGTTTGAGAAACCGAACCGCGAAATGAACGAACGAGCTGACTCGGCAAGCTTGTGCGAGGAAACCGTTTATCGCAAGCGCCGCCGCTCTTATAACGTTGCTATGAGCGACGAGAATGTGCTCGACGACGACGACGACGATGACGATGACGATGACGACGACGACGATGAAGACGAAGAAGATGAAGAAGACGAAGTAGAGAAAAAAGAATTCTGTCCTCATCATGACGGTGTAACGCAAATACGCTGCTGCCGGGAACGCGAATGCAACGCGCAAAAAATATCTAGTCAAGAATCTGAGACCGGCTGGTCAAGCGAAAGTTTTGTTTCGAAACGACCAGAGACGAGAGAATCTTCCGGTAACATCGCAAAATCATGGAGCGAGATCGAAATCCCGGAATTACTTTTGGCGCATCCAGAGATCCTATCGCGAATGATGCAGTGTCGTTGCTTTGTGCCGCAATTCTCCGTCTGCGCTCAATGTCAACGCCGGAAAATCTCGTCCACGTCCTCTTGTTCCGCTCGAGAGTCGTTGCTTCCTCTAGGCGCGAAGCGGAAAGACTCCGGAAACTCCGTGTCGACCTGCCAGAGCTTTCTACCGCCGTCTTCCGGCAGGAACTCGGCTGGCAGTCTTTTATATCATTGCTGCGCTGAGAACGGAGACAACACAACGACGATTCAGCGTCGGCACTCAATCGCCTCTGTCTTCGGACCGATCACGCATCACCGATACTCATCAGATCAAACGCACTTGCTATGCGGCCGCAAAATCAGTCGCGTAGATAATCGCAGACTCTCCGAGCAACCGCTCGTCGAAGATGCGATCGGAAACTGCGAAAACGTCACCGCGAGTGCCGCGGAACCAATCATTGCCGGCAGAATACGTTCGCGAGCGTTTCCGAAGACAACGATGACGGCTCGCGCGACACAATCGGTCGCTATGTTTCCCCGTAAGAATTCCATGTCCGTCGACATTAAAACGCCGAACGAATCCCGAATTCCGGCTAACAAATTGGAATCTAATGTCGTTTCTTCCGTTCGTAAAAGTAGCATTCCCATCACGCCTAAGATGATGAGACGACGATTCTCCGAGCAATTGATCCTCGAGGGAGGCCTCGGTAGCGTCGGCGAATTCGAAACTCTGGTCAATCTGTCCGAAGACGCCAAGGAGGAATCCTTGACCGCGATAAACGCGCGAAAAAAACTCACGCTCAAGAAGCATTACTATCCAGAAGGCGGCTGGGGATATGTTATTGTCATAATAACGATTTTCGTGCATTTGATCTCTCACGGACTGCAACTAGCGTTCGGCTTACTAATGAGTCCAGTTATGACGCAATTCCAGCAGACAGCTGAGAACTCAGGTACGATTATAATAAAACACAATTGTTCAAAACTTGAGCTTTACGATATTGTTTTGCGTTTTCTGATCGCTACGCATTTGTCTTTAATGTACTTATCCTTCTTCTTTATGACATTAAATGTAAATAGTCCATTAAAAAGATAAAAACTCACTCAAATAGCTATATTTATTGTTAGTTTCAAACAAACTCTGAATAATGCGTGTAAATTATGTATTAGTTAATACTACGTATTTTTACACGCTCTTTTTCTCTACCAATCGCAAAAAAAATTAATTACTAGTTAATTGATCCACGTTCTATGAATTTTGCGACATTCATAAATAATGAATAATATGATGAGATAAGAACAATTTCGAGCTCTATCCGTTTCCGCGTAATTAGTAAATTCAATCAAAACAACGTGAGTTTGCGACGCATCGGGAGAATTGTGACTTCTTTATTACAAAAAAAAAAAAAAAAAAAAAAAAAAATACACATGTGTGTGTGTGTGTGTATATATATATTTCAAATTATACGTTGCTTGTTAATATATATAAATCGACACGCACGTAGATGACTATATAAAAAACGAATATGAGATTCATGTTTTAGCAAATTTCCGCGAAACTTTCAGCGATTTTTATAGAAAAATGATTTCTGAGATCAAAACGCGTGCCAATTCAATGTTTCTGCAGCTGTTTCCAAGCGATAATCGTGTAAATTATGCCAGTGATGTACAAATTTCTTTTTGTTCTATACACGATAACGAATTTCGTTAATGTGCAAAAACCTAATTGAAATATGACAAGTGAGTTCGAGTTATAAATGCATCAAATTCAATTTGTCAAAGCAAAAGTAGAGTGAAATGGAAATTAGAATAATGTAATGACAAACAAAAGCGACAATTTGCGTTTAATCAAATGAAATTATATGAAAATACTTTATTCAAACATTCATCAAACAGCAGTTTTGAAAAGAAGAGGAAAAAAAATTTAATAAAAAGAAAATTATTTGCGTACGTACAAAAAACTGGTTTAAAGTGTTGTATAAAAAAATTTGTGTTTGGGCAGTTGACACCTGACCTGAATTATCATGACTATGTCCAGTTACAACTAGGTCACTGTACCTCTTCATGAATATTTCATTGAATAAATTCTTTGTTCCAAACATTTTTCTTTCAATAAGTTCTCCGACTATTTAAACACACTTCTTCTCATCGTTAGATAGATCACATTTAAATTTGACTTCATTCATCTTCATAAATTATTTTTATGCATTTTTATTGAATAAATTCTTATTATTCTTAACAAATGTCTATTTAAAATTTTTATTTTGCTAAAACAGACATTGCTTTCTCACAAATGTATATGTATAATGTATGTATACAGCGATTATAATAAAGCATCAAGCCACTTTGCATATAGAATATCAATTTATTTCTCTAATTACGAAAAACCTACTGCATTAGCAAGTTTGCTCGCACATAAACACTTCTATAATATTTCTTGGAAAAGTTATTACATCGCGCTTGATAAATGCTCAATCGACCGCAACAGATCTAGCGTCGTTAAATAAATCGTAGAGAATTAATCCTCGCTTCTTGGCAACAAAACTTTTAGTTTGCTTTCGCACAAATATACACGGCTGTTTGTAATCAAATAATATTTGAGAAAAAATATGCATAATTTGTTTTTAATTAATATATAATTATTAATATATTTAAATTCGATTTTTATAATAAAAATATAACTATAAAAGATGTTTATTCTTTTATAATACGCAGGATAATTACGCAGTACTGAAAAAAAGAACAGAAAATTTGCTTGATATTATACCGACAGTTTTCAAAAGTAGATAACACGCACAACTTGTTTGACAATATAACTGTTTTACCACCAGTTACTAACTTACCGAGAACTCAATATATATAATACACACAAATATTATATACACACATACATATATATAACATACATATGTACAACATACACACATATATTCATTGATAAGTTTATTGAGAGTGCTTAAACTGAGTATATTTATAAATAATTTACATGAAGTAACATGTTTTATCACAGTTATTATAAGAACATATCTAAAATATCTAATATGCCACTCAAAGTAAATGCTAAAGAATTAAAACTTTCGAAGTAACTTGTGACAAATACACCAGCTTATACTTCAACTGTAACTTGCAACAGCCAAAATTTACAATTTGAGCTTTGAATTGCTGCCTCATCTGTTTTATTCGCCAGAAATGGTTGCGATTTTTCTTTCTCATAAAATCTTATCGAAACTAGCGATTCCATGAAATATACATAGAGTTTTGCTGATATGCGCTGCGTCGCCGTTGCGTCGTATGACGACAAATAAAATGGATCTCAGCGAATTTGGTTAATGATATCCGAAAACATGTAACGTCGCAGTGACGTCGTCACAGAATGTTCACCCGACCGCGCCTGCCGAATCGAGTTTTACTTTCATTCGGTGAAAGTGGTACTTCTCTTTATTTCTTTCGGTCGGTCTCCCGCGCTTGCAACGGGTTTATCGGACGCGTGCACTTTTTCTCCTGTTTTCTTCTTCTTTTTCTTCTTTTTCCTTCTCTGCTATTGCGATCGTAGTGTGTCCACGTCGAGTAATAAACGTTTCTCTCTCTCTCTTTTTCGTCTTCCTCCCGGAACAATATCGTTTCTTTCTACGGTCGCGCGCGGATATTATATCTCTGTTCTGCAATACAGATTTTTTTGCAAACTTCTTTGGGAACTGATACAGTTATTTCCTGTATAACTATCCAAGAATGATACAGATTCACTTAATGCTTTTCTTCATTCACAACTCCTTCATTCTTTGATAACAATTTTTTATAGTAAAATGAGAATAAAGAAAACGAACCTATAGTCTTGGGAAATTCTTATGCGATTCACTTTTGCGTCAATTTGTGAATTGCATCCATGAAAGACCGTCTAAATTGCTTGAGTATATCGCTCGAGAAACCGCACGATAAGATTCGCTCGTACGTTGATGCTACAGCAATATTAGCATATTCTCAAGCAATCTGTCCAGAATTGCTCATGATACAGAAATTCGGAGACTAAACGAACATATTCTCTTACACAAAAAAAACTCTTTAATTTCACAACACAAAGCATTTATACTACAAATTAACGCGTGCGCTATGCAAAAGTATCGTTTCTACAAATTTGTAATTTCTACAAAATAATCACGTAAAATGAGTAACAAGTCTTCTTACACAAGCGACACGCAAGTCGATCTGTCGTCGTTTCATCTTTGTGTCGTCGTGAATATATCCGAGAACGGTCAACAATAAATTTCACTAATCGGGTAATCAGCAGTTGCCAACGAAACTCGCACGTGCGTTTGATCGCGGGATGAGTCAGAACGTCGGTAACACTTTAAGAACTAAGCGGAATACTTTACGAGTAACACTCTTCGACGTTGATATACGTTTATACCGAGCGAACGTCTGTTTCACGACGATGAAAACAAGTCCAGCCCGGTATACGAGCGAAGGTGTAATTAAACTGTGTAATTTATATACACGGGTTCGCAACGCGAGCACGTATGATACACGCGCCACCAGCGAAAAAGGAAGCGTCATGCACGCCAAAAGAAGAACGCATGACACACGAATGAACCTTTGGAGAGTTTGCGCCCATGTCTCTTTTTCCGCTTGTACTTTCGCCTCGCGAAAGTCATTCCATGCGTCCATAAAGCCCGAAATCTAAGACCTGAATTGCAATAGAGTAACGGACAAAACTTCACCCGAAATATGTCGTCTTAAATTTGCGGACGTACGACGTCCATGACGCGTGACGGACGCATTTCTTTTCGTTGCGTCACGCGCTTTTTTTCGTGAACGCGACATTATCGTTTTACTCGACGCAGTACCAATTGGCATCAAAACCAAAACTAACATGTTAATTCGAATATCAATAAGACAGTTGCATATTGTTCAGTAAGAGAACTATTTGTAGACAAGGAACGCTCGATATAATAACTCCTTGATTCAGACTTACTAATTATTTTATATCGATTTCTTTGTTAAATTACTTTAATCATATCGCATCAATATGATTCTACTCAAAGCATCGGCATCTCGGCAATGAAAGTCGCGCGTTGCTATTACAAACACATGTCTTTCATTTTCATGTCTCTCGCGGAACGATAAGAATTTCACAGAAAAATTCTTTCAAATCGTACATTTATCATGCGTGTGATCTTCATATCACATAATGTTTCGAAATAACTTGAAGAGAAGTGGTTAGCTTTGCGCCTAGCAATTGTACGATACAATATAGAAACGGTTTATCAAGCATGTATTCTGTAAAGTAAATTTTTATGTAAAATAAATCGATTCTTGAAAGAAAAAAATCGCAGAACTCAGAATTCAACCAATGTTATCAGCATGGCAATATCGTCGCGCTCAACGATCTTTCCAAAGAGTGTTTATAAGTACAGGTGTGAGATAAGTGTGGAACTTGCAATGCATCAGCGATGGTTTTCTCGTCAAATTGGAGGTGGTTGTGGTGATAGTGGTTCTCAAGAGCCAAAGACGGCGAGAAGCGCAGAAGGGAGCAGAGGGAATAGAGGGAAAGAGCCTGTCTCTCGTCGGAGCACGGCATCAGTCGGCGATACCGCGCGAAACTCTACGCTCGACGAGTTCCGCCGGCCTTACTTCAACGGCCAGTCATCGCACAATCGCTTAGTTCGTCAATTTCATCCCGATCGGAAGAATACGCGTCCGATATATCGACCCTGAGAATATTGTGTCCTCTAAGTCGATTTCAAATGTGCGTTCTTATTTTGTGACTCTTTTCACGCACATTTCTTTCTCTTCTTTGTCTGTAATCCTGTTAAATTTAACACAAAATACACACGCGCGAGGTACTCTCACTCTCATTGTGAATTTATGCGATTGTACGAGAGTTCGTAAACCGGTCGCGAGCAAGACAAATCCGACTTCGGTAATTATTTTATAGCGCATTCGTCCGTGGAATTGAGCACGGTCAATTAAACGCGTGATTCGATACATGCAATATTGGTTTGTCAGTGGCTATTATTCCATAAAAGCAAATAAATTTTACAACTAAAGATCATTTTCATATAATTAATATCATATTTAATACTCTGCTAAAAATACTGTAAAAAAATAATAACTACACTAATTCTAAAAATTAAAATTCACATGTATCTTCAATTTAGACTCCGAATAAGTTTAAATATATCTGTTAATGGAACAACTTATGAATTTTAAACATAAATTAAAAACATTTAAAAAATCTCGCATTTGTTTATTATTTTATTAAGAATTTAAATTAAAATTGTCTTTATAGTTTTTCAAAATCATTAACTTGTTACATAAGAATAGCGTAGTTGCAATTTTATGTGCTAAATTCAAACAAATAGTTGCATCACATTTACCATATTTATCATGTTCATTAAACTATTACATCAAAGTAAAAAAAAAAAAAAAAAAAAAAAAAAAAAAATATTGGATGACGATGTTTTTAGTGAAAAGTTTAGCTCGATAATTTGTTCTTTGTTCGGTAAACGACGGAAGTTTTTAAAGAACGACGGCAAAATATACGCGCGAATACTGTCGAGCGATGAGTTTATAGATGTAATAAATCGCGGCACTGCGCACACCATGAGAAGAGTTCGCGTTGAAAATTTATTAAAATCCAGGCGTTTACATAGAAAGTCCGGTCTCGTCTACGCGCGCACATTAACGAAACCGTCGATCGGATCGATTTTACGATACAAAGACTCGCGTGAAGCAACACGTAATAATTTATAACAGCTGACTCGGCAAACACGCCAAATTAATTCAACGCAACCTAAGGAGAAAGTATCTTAGTTATATTTTACTTCCGGACGTATCGCGAACAAATTAATCCGCGCGATTAATCTTAACTTACAAACTTCCGAAATCGACAGTGTTTTTGTCCGCAAAGCGCGATACAGATATATTTAATCTAGAGATTTCTGTCATTAAAAAGATATATTTTATAAGATTTGCATTTGTATATATAAAACAAAAAAATTCTAATAAAATCCTATATAAAACAAAAACCCCTAATTGTGTTTATCTCTTCGCAGTAACATATAACTTTTCGAGTTTTCGTGTATTTCTCAACAATATTAAACCTGAGTGCGAGAAACTTTGATATCGAACGCGTAACCACGCTGTGCACTCCGCACGTTATCGGGCCGGCAAACGTTGGCGTGCAGCAGCTGTCGCAAGACAGAAACGCACGAGAAGCGCTCACGCTGCCGTCGCGACGATCGGCAGCAGCATGTTTCTGACAGCACGCGCACGATTGCGGTCGCACGCAGCATCGATGTGTGCGACAGGAATCACCGACGCGTACACGAGCAGCACGAGCGGCAACGACACCGGCACGTAGCCGCGAACAGAGTCCTCCTCCCTCTTGTGATGTCGATATCCCGGGCGCGATCCTGGCCGCTGCTGGACACAACAGCAGGCAGAGAAAGCTGCGCCGCTTTCGTCGACGACTCGTTCCTGAGGAAGAAAACCCGTCCGACCGAAACCAGCGATGCCGGGGATAAGAACAATATCGCAACTGTTCAATCCGACGGCAGTCCCCAGGTGCAAGCGAGACGGTTGTTGTGCCGTCACTATTATCCTGAGGGAGGATGGGGATGGGTGGTCACCATCGTCGGTACTCTGGTGCATCTTTTGGGACCGGGTCTCCAATTCTCGGTTCCGGCCGCCGTTGCGTTGCCCGCTAAAGTCAAGTTCTATCGCCATCCGTTAGACACAGCTGGTGAGTCGAGATTCTCCGAATGAATTTACACATATATTCCGTGTGAACGGGACATTTAATTCTATTATATAAAAAAAAAGTACATTTTTATTCCATTTATGTAATTTCTTTATATTTCTATTTTTTTGTAACAGTGCTGAAGATGATCTACATTAAAGAGATCGAAACGTTCACTTAATTACACTGGCTTTTGTTGTATTTTGTTTCCTTCGAGCCGTCATCATTATTATTAATTAAAAAAAAGTAATTATCTAAATCATATTCCTCTTTTTATTACGCGAGATATGATTTGCTCAATTTGTAAATTTCAATTTTATTTAAAATTTGTGTTATTAAATTCAATAATTTTCTGATAATTTCTTAAAAGTTTTTATTTCTTTTGATAAGATAAGTTGTGTTTAAAATAGATTAATTTTTCACAATTATTATCTATTTATCATCTATTAAGTTAAATATGAAGAGATAAAAAACATTTTAAGATCACGAATTTCGCTTGAATGTAATAATTATTTTCTACAACTCTAAGTAAGCTAATATAAAGTTTTTTTTCTCTTTTTTTGATAAGTCATTCTGTTTATTCTTGTTTACTATCTTATGTTCCTTGTTTTCTAAGCACGCATCGCGACATGTGAGTTTCTTGCACGATAGTAGTTGTAGCAACTCTCGACACTTATGAAAGATATATATTAGTTTCTGAACTTTTCCAACTTTTCCTCAATAGAAACGTGATATTCTCGATCAATTTATATCTATATGTTTAATGACAGATAAACAAATGTTTCTAATTATCTTATGTCTTATATACATATATTTCCGTTTTTAAATGTTATGAATTTATACTGGTCATAGATTTTTTAAATTTAATAAAATAAATAATAATAAAAAACAAAATAAATAACAAAGTTAATAAAAACGATAGTAATATTATAATAATACAGTAATAATTAACAATAATCTGATATTTGATGCTTTCGCGGTGTGTTGTATTAACATACAAAGATGTTTTTCAGGTTTGAACCGCGTTAGTGTCATTTTTATAC
>QVNZ01026369.1:0-76166 GCA_014825645.1 Pseudomyrmex dendroicus
TAGATTGAGCAACACCTTCTTGAAGAGCCTCACAAGCGTATCCATGACAAGCGCTCGGGCAGCAAATTGTAATGGCGTCGTGAAACGCGGTAGTTCTCTGTTCCGGCCTGAAGCAAGGCTATACACGCCGCGCATTGTATTCGCCATAAGGGTGTTCCATTACAACGGTCTCACTTAACCAGATATATCCGGGCAAAATTCATACGCGCAGAGGTTCATTGATCCTCGTTATTCTATCTCAATGTTCGCAAATCGAAGGTGTGCACGCTTCGAATTCGCTTTTAAATTAGATACGATTGATCCCGAAAAAGGGATCGGACTACGAAGAGAGAGAGAGAGAGGATTCTAAGAGAATCAGGTACTAAACAAATAGGTACTCACGTTTTCAAACCCTCCGACACCGGCCGTGATCGATTTCTTCGGATCAGGAAATCGAGTCGGATCAGGAACTCGGTGGCGGACGTTCATTATCACTTCTGTCACATTCGAGCAAATTCCACGCACAAACCAACCTCGTTAACGTTCCAGCAACACACTGTAATTGTCCTCCGCTTCATTATGTTCATTACTTTGTGTCACACGAAGGTTAAACGCGCACTCGAACTTTCCGCGAGGCGTAAGCAAGCACGAGAGAGCGGCCGACGGACGATGTAGCCGACAGAACTATCAATTTTGTCAAAATTCGAACACATTCCACGCACAAACCAACCACTTCACCGTTTCGACCACACACACCGTAATTGTTCTATTATGTACATTACTAATTACTTTGTGTCACACGAAGGTTAAACGCGCACTCGAACTTTCCGCGAGGTGTAAGAAAGAACGGCCGACGGCCGACGGACGATGGTATCGCGTAAGCCGACAGAATTATCAATTTTGTCACATTCGAGCACATTCCACGCACAAACCAATCACTTCAACGTTTCGGCGACACATCATAATCGTTCTATTATGTTTATTACTTTGTTTGTCACACGAAGGTTAAACGCGCACTCGAGCTTTCCGCGAGGCGTAAATAAGCACGAGAAAATGGCCGACGGGCAATCGCGTTACCGACATAATTATCAATTTTGTCACATTTGAGCACATTCCACGCGCAAACCAACCACTCTCATCGTTTCGGCGACACACCGTAATTGTTTTTCGTCCTATTATGTTCATTCACTTTGTGTCACACGAAGGTTAAACGCGCACTCGAGCCTTCCGCGAGATGTAAATAAACACGAGAGAACGGCCGACGGCCGACGGACGATGTATCGCGCAACCTATTATCAATTCTGTCACATTTGAACAAATTCAATCACGTCAAAGTTTCAACGACACACCGTAATTGTTCTTCGCTTTCCTATTTTCATCACTTTGTGTCACACGAAGGTTAAACGCGCACTCGAACTTTCCGCGAGGCGTAAATAAGCACGAGAGAAAACGGCCGACGGACGATGTATCGCGTATCCGACGATAAAAATTATTAATTCTGTCACATTCGAGCAAACTCCACGCACAAACCGACCACGTCAATGTTTCAGCGACACACCGTAATTGTTTTTACGTTCACTACTTTGTGTCACGCGAAAGTTAGGTTAAACGCGCATTCGAACTGTCCGCGAGGAGGCGTAAATAAGCACGAAAGAACGACCGACGGACAATGCATCGCGTAGCCGATAGAATTATCAATTCTGTCACATTCGAGAACATTCCACGCACAAACCAACCACTTCAACGTTTCCACGACACACCGTAAATGTTCTTCGCTTTCTCTTCGTTCCTTGCTTTGTGTCACATCAAGGTTAAACGCGCACTCGAACTTTCCGCGAGGCGTAAGTAATCACGAGAGGACGGCCGACGGCCGACGGACTCTGACTCGCGAATCTAATGACTGCCGGCAGAGCGCGTTTCGGCCCGAAAACTTCTTGCGAGTTTTTCCGAATCATTTCTGAGTCGCAAGAACCACTAACCAACTTGGCAGCCGTTGTTATTGTCAACACGAAGCGACGTTTTTATGTGTTTTGCACGATTTTACGCGAGACTTGTCTCGAAACGCCCGAGTACGGAGCATTACGCAGTGTGTTGACGATTTGTAAACACGCTGCATGAGCGCCACGGGTGATTGCTTGTTGTCACTTTGTTCGGCAGCGCTGGTGTAAGACGCGTCGCCACGTATGTGTGAGATTAATATTTATATTCTTTTGTTCGTAGAATATAATTCTATTATATTCTGTTATTCTATTATAATCGAAAGTTCGCGAGTAAAGCCGTGACGCAGCAATTCGACCGCTCTACGTACCTTAGTCGCCGGTTTCGCGAAACTGACTGATCGCGTAGGTCAATGAATTGATCAATGACATGAGTGGTCACTTCCGTGCTCGCGACTAATGTGGACTTTAAGGCCTCTTCCCAAGCGTCGCGATTCTCGCTCTCGAAAGCCGTCGATCTCTCTCTCGACGTCGAGCGGTCGCGAGAAGAATAGGGGGAGCTGCGAATCAAATCGTAGGTGCTTCGGTTTTCATTTATCTAGGTTTGATTAGTTTAATTTTGAAACACATCATAATGTACACGAAATAGAAAAAAAGAACGCAGCCGCAACGTAACGCGAAAATCTAGGCGCACGTCTATCTGAAGATTCCCGCGTAGTTTCGAACCACCGGCTATGGAAGCGGGAAACATCCCACCGGGTAATTTCCAGACATAAACGGCGGGTTTAAGCGGTAGCGCGCGGACGGTATCTATTAGACGTATATCAATATAAGATCTTGTAGAAATCGCGAGCTTAATGGCCATAATATCGGCATGCGGCATATGGCGGCTAAGCGCATTTCTCGGATCCTTTTTACGGAGAGGAGGAGCCGAGGGGAGCAGGATCCGAAGGAGGATGATCGTGATGGAGGAGCGTGTGTGTACGCAAGGTACGTGGCTCTCTTCGTACGAGCGTGCTTAGAGAAGCGCGAGGTATTGCAGCCATTATTATATCGCGCGCACAGACGCGCGCATAATCATACGGATATGCGCGTGTATATATACGCGCGCAATTTATTATAATAAAGCGCGCGCGATGGAACGTTGCCGCGCACTTCTTTAAGTCGGCGCGACGCCACACCTTCCTTCTTGAGACATGTTTCTCTCTTCCCTTCCTTAAGTTGTAACATATATGTATATATATATAAGCTTTTCACGGCGCTATTCCGGATGTATAAAAGTTCATGGAATCCGCGCGCGCGTTTTGGGTTGAATGTTAAAGGCGGTCTGACATTGTGATTTTTTCAAGCGAAAATAAAAACAACCTGTTACTAGAATAAAGCGCGAATCTCAGTCTCGATATAACAACTTTTACGTGGAATGTACAAGATCATGAAGACTTTCTCAGCTAACGCGACTGAAACATTTCTTTTTCAGCGTGCGGTATCGAGCGGCTTTAACGAGCGAACTTCAGCACTGAAAGAAGAGACAAAGAAACGAGGGGGCGCGCGTTCGCACGGAAACGCAAGGTGCACTTTGGAAATTTCGGGGTGTATGACCAGTTTGGCCCATCTCTCGCCGACGGTTATGAAGTTGGAAGCTGCGCAGCCTCGCAGCTGGCGCCGCGTTGGCAACCCTCGTAGCCCGTCCCAGCCCGCGTCCCCAACTTTCCTCATTTACGATAATGTATGGCCGCCCATTAAGGACGGGGCCTAGCGGGGGCTTAGTAAAGAGCAGGTAACGCGGAGCGCCCCGCAGCCTCGCAATCCTATATCCAACTTCGAGCGTGAGTAAATCACGTGAAATTAGATGGAATGGAAATAAAGAATGGAAAAAAAGAGCCGAAGAGGTCTGCGATGATGCAGGTAACGAGAAATTCCTATTCGAATAAAAATTTTAAACGCGGAAGTCTCAGCTCGCGGAAATATCTCGATAATATTTGCGTGGAATTTTCGTAAATGCTTCTGTAAATGTACGATCAACTTCGCGGCGAGAACTCGGCACGAACTAGCTTGTTAGATGGCACTAAAAGTTGTCAAACTGCGTTATATACGTTGTAAAAACAATTAAAAGTAGCAAATAGTTTGAGATATTTATACGATTAAAGTTCTGAGGCGATGAAACGATCGCGACATTGTTCAGGCGGAGTTTTCGATTTATTGCATACGGTCGGCGTATATGGCGCTCGTTATCGATCCGAAGTTTCCAAGAAATGTCTGGTGGACCTGTCCCTGAGGGAGGGTCTGCCGGACGTAATAACCTCGGGGATCTCCCGGAAGAGGCAGCACGAAATTTACGATAATCAGCCGCCATGATATCGCAAGCTCGCGGATATGCCAGAGAGAGGATCCTCGTGCATGGGAAGTTTCAATGGCAACTCGACCGTAGAACGAGAGATCGATTATCGGCGGGTGCAGCGTAATAACCGGCAATTAGAGAAATCCGTCAGGCAGAATTCTTCGGAGTGAAATGATGCATTAATTAATTCACGTCGCGCGGAGAGAGAATCGTCGTGAAATATGTGGGATCGAAATTTTCGAAGGTTTAACTCGCGGTTCGTCCTGAAAATTTTCTCCCACTGAATTATTAAACGTTAAATCTCTCTCGGTTAAGTTTAAGTTTTAATATCCACAGAACTGTGTACGCGGCTTAGAAACTTTTTAACCATCGTGGTTAAAATATCAGAAAAATTTTTGATACAGTTTTCTTCTCGTATTCTTTCTCGTAACACGTCAAAACTTTTATCCGAAGCTACTGCATCTATTGGCAATCTTCTCTTCTTTTTTTTCTCCACGTGTTTCTGTCTTTTTTATTTCTTTCTCGCTCGAACATATGAGCGCGTACGACTAAGCGTCTTTCTCTACGGTTCGCGTCCCATGGGTATCATTCGAGCGGAATAGTTACACTCGTTCTCCACGGCCAAGGAGTTCGGTTAAATAATTAGGTTAACCCTTGTTGGCTCGTCGCTTCGTATTGCCGTCGCGATAACGCACCGTGGAAAGAGGGGAAGAATCAACGGGGGAGACAAAACGGTTCCGACCACAGTTTATCTTGATGGTCTGCCGAGCCGTGCTTTTCTCGTCAAAGGGCAAAATCTAAAAATTGTGAACAAAAAAAAACAAAAAAAATCAAGAGTAATTTTTTTAAAGCAAATATTTCAATTTTCTTGTACTTTACTTTGTAATTTGTACGTTGGAGTGAGATACATCTGTTAAATCCTTCGCTCGTATTTTACATAGACATCTTAGGTGTTAAAATTACTCAGAAATCGTTAACACAAGCTCTTTCTCAGATCCGGCAGATTTATCGATTCTTCGCAGCGACGAAACAACCAATTTCGCCTGCAACAAGTCCAGCATTTTGCAGCCCTTAAGAGGAAACTGGGCGCTAACGCGCAATTTATTAAGGCTCTCTCTTACGCGCTTCCAGTTTTTCTCCCCTGCGTTTCCTCTCCTCTCGACTGACCTCGTAAATTGTTGCAGATGGGCCCGAGATAGACTGCGGCTTGCAAATATAGCTTGCCGGCACGGTTAATAGAAAATTAGCGGAGCTAATAGCGCGTCGGCGTCGGCCGAAGAACGTTGGGGCGCTGTCATTTGTGCCGGAAAATCGAGTCGCCCGGTTAAAGTGCCTTTTAACGTGATTCTATGATCGAATTCGGGGGCCAGCGTGGCGAAACCTACTTTTCGACGTGATTGTCTCGCTGGTCCCGACTACACCCGTCGAAAGAATTATTAAATCGCTGCTCACGAGAGAGAGAGAGAAAGAAAAAGAGATAGCAAAACATGTTATCCCGGAAGATAGCAAATTATTATCGATCCGGGCATGATTTTATTTGATCGGGATCAAATGCGACATTCAAAAACTTATTACGGAAAATAAAAATTATAACTTTATAAATGTTAAAAAACCCTACAGCTAATTAATTAACGTACAACTATTAAATAAATGTGCACAACGTACGATAATCAAGAATCGAATGTAATCTCGCTTCTATAATTGATGTCGCGCCGTACATGTACCCGTAATACGGGTCATATTTGCATACTTGATGACCAGTTCGCTTAACGTTCTTGGCGGATGAAGTTAGGCACTTTGGCGCACGGAGCCTACTAATTCCGTCGCTTGTAAACGGCTTTATCGTCCCGTGTAACTTCTCGCGGCGCGACGCTCTGAATATCCGTTGCAATATGCACAGCCGGATGCAATAATTATATCGCTAAGTACATATTAACGATGGATTAGCCATTCCTGCGCTTCTCCTTCGCGCGTAAGCGCATGTTAATATTGCAGAACCGTCAAATCTTGAAATTCTATGACGGATTTTCCGAAGAAACACGTTCCACACACCTCATAATTCACAAACCCTTGAAGCATTTTCTTTCTCGATAACCGCAAAAAACACGGAAAAATTGATTATCTCTTTCAACTTTTTCATCGGGTTTCTTCTATTTCCATCAGATCAATATTTTGCCAATTTTAAATTGCAACGTTAGCGAAACAATTTCAACTCGCACCACGTGTGTCTATAAAAAAAACTTAAGATCTTACAAATATTACATTTTATGCGCGCGAATGAGATTTTAAATTATCGAACTAACACGCGTATATAATTGAGAGAACAATTATCAAAGAAAATGATTTTGATAATAATTAATCAATTGACATCCGAGAGTCGTCGTTTAAAGTCCGCGAAGTCGTTAAAAAATCACATAAAGCGATCGTCCTCGGGAAGCAGCTCGAAAGGAGAAATGAAAGAACTCGGAGAGACGCATCGACGGACGCGTTGGGTGGGGGTGCGGGTGGCACATCCCGACGCGAATGCAAGTGCAGCTCGAGTCGAGCTATGGGAAAGAAGGAAGGAGCCGCTCGCGCGGAACGATGATATTTGATTTATGCGCGTCGTGGGCCGCGGGCCGCAAAAGAAATTATTGTAACCGAGATTTATTTCGAGCTCTTTACTGTCACAACACCGACTTACCGGGCGGTAATATCCCCGGCCCGCCCAGGCCCGTTTCGCGCGCGCTAACTACAAACTCGTTGGATAAAAATCCATTATTGAATGGGGACCAGTCCCACCGAAGGCGATGGCGATTATTTAATGCCACGGACTCGGGGTGTTAAATTGGAATAGATTGCCGCTCTCTCGCTTTCTCACCCCCATCTCCTCTCTCTTTCTCTTTCTTTCTTTCTTCCGCGCGAGATCTTTAATAGCCGATGCGTTTGCGTCACGAACAAGAACGACGGTTTTATTTTCGAAGAGTATCGGAGACGATTTATAAGAGATCGCGACTGTCACAAAGGCGAATTGAATTACGGTGATGATCAGAGATGAAAATAAAAAAAAAATAGACAAACTTATGAGACCATTTTGTATTGATAAGAAAATTGCTGCCTGTAAGAATACCGCGCACCAACGTTCCAATTTCTGGCAGAATTTGTGAATTAATTTTCTACGCTCGATTAAATTTCGATATGATACTTTCTGTACGGAGATCTCCGCTTTTCCGGACTCACCCGGTATGCGCGAGTTCAACTGCTGGAAGTCCGTATTCCGTCTCGGGAATTCCGGACACGTAAAAGTCGGGACCCCGAAGGGGTTACCGCGAATACGTATGCGGCCGGTGATCGTGTACGGCGAATCGTGAATACGGCACGCATTATCCGCATAAGCTCTAACACGTCGATTGTAGCTTACGATATTACGCGATCCGCCGTTACGTCGTAAACGTAAATTGCTACATCGATACATTTTCTTCCGGATTTGCGTGGTCGCCGCCAGTCTCCCGCGCCGGTCGTATACGCACTTTATCATTTCGTTAATTGCGAGCGTGCGAACGGTTCGACTTTTATATACGCGTTTGAAACACGTATAATCAAGCTGATGCGATCACTTAAAATCATCATTTGATAAGTACAATTAAAAACTAATGGCGCGATTAATCTTTTCTTGATAAATCTACAAATCTAATTTGCATACTTTCGTTAGTAAACTGCTCATTGAGAAAATGAGCGGAATAATAAATTGAAATACTTGTAGATGATTTAAATTTCACGTGTGGTTCGTCGAGAATTTTGTTAATTACGACAATCGAACGATTCGCGTGATTTTTTTTCGCGAAAATCGAATGGAAGCAATTTCCACCGAATGACGATTTTAATAAAGTTTTGTTTCTCCGCCGGAAATCGCCGCGTGTTCTTTCTAACGGGAAATCGGGACACAAGGTTTCCGGTTAGCGCGAAGAGCAGCTGCGATTCCTCGGGCGGCCATTTCAGATCGTCGGCCAATTTTCTTCGCGAGCTTAGTTAAGATTAAATTAGACCATCCGTTTCGCCGATTGGCTCTTGTCCGCTCCTTCCCTCGATCGCCCCGACTGATTGTCGGTATTGATCTAAACGCAATTCGACAAATCTACCCTATCATGCCGTTTTGTCTGTGTAGCGCGCAACCAGAGTGCACGTTTCTAACATTGCTCGGCATTCGTCACGCGAAAACATTTGAGGCGCATGATTTTCCGATTTATTTTGCTTTTGCGATCAATTACGCGAAAAAGCTTGTCGGAACTACGAGCGAAACGATACACAAACGGAGAATTTAATTAAATTTATTTAAAAAATATAAATGGAAATTTTATCCACAAATTTATCAATATAATTACACTCGCGATAAAATAATCAAATATAAGCACATTGAGATACAAAAAATTAATTTTCGCGGAAAATTAAAGCGTCTGTGTTTGAACGAATTGAGCATGGTGATATACATGCACCCCTTGTGTGTTTTGTCGTTGTGTTGTGAACAGTATTCTCTTTTTAATCCCCCGAAGTTTAGGGCAAAAAAAAAAAAATTGAGAAAGCAACGCACAAAAAATTTCCGCGTGAATTGTAACGCGGCATTAAGACCTTATGACACACAGTCGCTATCTGTGCTTCGTCGAATAAAGAAAGAGGGAGGCGAAATAAATTCGCGCGCGAAACAAATTTAAAGCTCATAAGCTCCGACATACTGGCGCGCACGGTTTCGCTCCATTATGTTACTCTTATTCCGGCAACCGCTTCAACTATCCGCGATCGAATTTGCATATTATTACCCGTAGTCACTGGAAATATGCGTCAACCAATGTAATTTAACTTCCTAGTATCTTCGTGATATATGGTAGACATATATACGTCGCTGTGACGTAAAAGTCAGTAATTTGCAGTATATTTGCCGCGTGTAATATAATAAATTTTTCATGTTTATATAATAAAATCATTAATGAGAGAAAGAGAGAGGAAATTAATTCAAACATATGTCTTTATTAAAATTGAACATCATTATGTGAATCGAATATTACTATCTTCCTAATAATTCAAATTTATTTGTTTGCGCTCGAGAATTCAAAATATTTATTACAGAAAAAAGATTGAAAATGTATTTTAAAAAGTTATACGCGCGCGTACGATGAAACCTTTTTGTTTAACATTATTCACATTTTCCGATTATATCTATATTTGAAGAAACTAATTTCCGGAACGAGGAAACATCACTGTGATCACTTTTTAACCGCGGACTGTGTCATTTCGAGTAATCCGAAAATTGTGCTGTCAGCGAGGAGCGCGTGGCCGCGCATTAAGAGCCTTAAAGTGAATTTACGGGAGCGGAGTGTGTTTAGCCGCAGGAAATTTTCAGAGCGTATCGGGACACGTCTTCGACTTTAAGCAGGTCGTCCTTAAGACGATCCGTAACCGTCCGCCGCGCTGACGAAGGCAGAGAGTTTCTGGGTAACGTGAATGACAGGTTAGGAAATTAGATCTTCCAACCGTTGTCTAGGAATTAGGAAGTGTCGCCGGAGACGAGACACGCCTTTCCATCGTCCGATGGAGATGAATAATTGGTGAGTTTGCGCCGTGCCCGCGGAGTGTCGGACATTTAAAGTACAAATTTCAACGTTGACGTCTCGGATGACTTTTCTCAAAAAAATACGGAGGAAGTTTCTTCCCTCGTAGCGAGAGAAGAAACAGAAAGATCGAAAAATAAATTAAGAAAAGAGACATTCTATATAAGTTTCGTGACTTTTGCTGACGTTTTGTGCAAGTCTGAATTTTCAGATAAAAATTATTAACCCGCGAGAGAGAGAGAGAACATACGCTTTCTTTATCTCTCTCTTTCGCTTGCAAAGAGAAAAATATCAAATTACGTCAGAGACACGGGAAGCGACGGTAAGCCACACGGACTGCCGTCGTTTTAAACCAACAGACACGCACTCAGCGCGTTTCCCACCCTTTAAACTAGACCAAACCAATTTGTTATTGTCACGGGTGCCATGTCAGCGGCACGAAAGGCCATCACGTTCTCGCTCGAAGGGACCGGGGAGAGAGAGATTCGAAAAACACTCGAAACACTCGGACAGCTACAAGCAGTCAAAGCGAGAGAAAGAGAGAAAGAAAGAGAGAGGGGTTCGTCGCGCAGCCGGTCGTCTTGTTTCCGACTCGAAAGGACCGTCCGCGGCGCAAAAACGTGGAGCCAGACACAAATTAAACGGCTGTTAGGGTCCCGGGGTTATCCATCGTCCTGGCAGCGAATCCGACGCGGTGGTGAAGAGGATCTCGCGCGCGCACGGAGAAAAGAGATGGCTGCGGGGAAAAAAGGCTGACGCGCGCAGTCTATTAGCGGAGGCATGCGGCAAGATTGTCTTGCGGCCTGGACACGGGAAACACTTCTCCCCCCCCCCTCCCCCGACTTTTCCCCATTTTCCCCGAGCGCTTCTTTCGAGTGTTTCTTTCGCGTTACAAAGATCGTCGTCTCTTCCGTCGTCGTCGTCGTCGTCGTCGTCGAGACGACTCGTTTTCCGCCGCCATCCGAAGCTCTTCGATACAAATATCACGTCGCGTCGGTTTATTTCTCTCAAAAGATTCTTCCCCGAACCCGTTTTGTAAAACGTACATATATCGACTTAACGCACACATCCGTACCCTACACACTTTATATTCGATCAATTTTATATCATGGAAAAACTTGGAGCAGCTCGTTGAAATATTTCGGTCGCCTCGCGACGTGATAGCGCTCGCGAAATTTTGACGTTTGGATAATAAACGCGTGTGTACACAACCACGGTGTGTGTTTCATTGTCGCGAAACGCACGCGAGAACGAAAAGCCACTCGAGTGGTTATTAATACATTAAAAAGGTTTTCCAACGCGCGAGCGTAGGAAACGTTTTGCGAATTGTGTGTTGTGCGGGCGATAGTAAACGTCTCGTTACGGAAGTGACTGCGAGACATTCTGGCGCGCGAGGCACTTCGTGTACAAAATTCCGCGGACTGAATAAATAAGTCCGCGTTTTGTCGTCGGGCCAACGTCGCGTCGTCGTCGCGCGGCGGACGACAGCTCGCGGCGCGTTTCCTTCGCCGCGCGCGAAAGGTATCTTCATTTTTAATGCGGCTGCACTTCCTTGCCGCCTCGTGCTCGTTCATATATTACCGCCGTAATATACCGGTAATACGGAGACGCACAACCGTGCATCGGGTAGAGAGTTACCCGCGGTGTAATCTATTTTTGATGCGACGCGAGGGTGTGGCACCACCAGACAGGGGTGGCCGCTAATGCAGTTAAAAAGTGATTAGGCAAACCCTTTCTCGCGCGACGCGAGACTGCTGCTGCTGCTGCTGCCGCTTGGTTTGAATATCGCGGCGAGGAGTCGTAAATGATTGTCTCTAATCTAACGTCACTGGACGAACATACGGCGCGACCGTTGCGGTAATCTACTTAGCACCGCGGTGGCCAGTCCGGTGTGTGTAAAGTTTTAATACCGTTTCCTGAAAAAGTATAGGGGAAGTTTTTTTGCGTCGGAAAATCCCGAAGGGTTATTCTCCTTTTCGCAAATTGTCGATTATTTTGTCACGTTTTTCCGATCTCTTATTTTTTCAAGTTTCAATTTTTTTTTTTTTTTATGTTGTTTTTTGTGAGATAATTTGCGTGTCTGCATATAAAATGAGTTACTCATTTAATTACGTCGCATTGTGAGATTGATACGGAAAAGAGATTTTCTCTCGCGGTCATGAAAATTTTCTCTCGCTCTGCTCTGTCGGAACAATTTTTGCACTCCTTTTGTTCGTTTATTATCTAGTATATTCTCATGACGCGGGACGTAAGCCGCTGCTCGCGAATTATGTCGCATCGAGACCGCGTTTCCGCGCGGCATGGAATTTCTGCAAAATTACGTAATTTTCACAGTATGAGCGCTGCAAGTCATTTCGCTAATGATAAAAAGATCGCGGCGCTAAATTACACCAAATTGAGTTTCGTATCTCATTTTATATTGAATAGATGATAAAGAGATAAGACGTCCTCGTTTGCTAAAAATATCTTTATTCTCGTTAAGAGCGATATTGCGATTATACCGCAAATTGTATTAACAAATTTATTACTGTAATTAATGGAGTACGTTGGTAATGAACAAAACTATGACGATCGAACTTTTGTGGTGAAACAAGAACTACATAGCTAAGTAAAACAAAATTCTAAAAGTAATATTAAGAAGTTGTAAGAGTTTATTTATTTATTTGTAAGAGTTTGAAACATGACACGTGTTTGTTGTGACCTCGGCTGGGTTATTATCTTCGTCAGAAGAAGACTCATTGTGAGCACAAGGCTCAGCAAAGTTATCGCCGGGGAAGCCAAAGATGATTACAACAGTGGCATCAATAATTCACGGCGCGGACGTTAAAATATTTCATTTAATGGCGCATTTAAAACTCCGCAAGGAGCGCCGAGAGGGCAAGCTGACATTACGAGCCGCGATAATGGGGGGTGTTCTCCGGTCTTTCGGCCACCTCGTAAAATTCGTCTCCCGGGAAGGGAGAGAGCGCGCGAAACAGTGCTCCCTAACTTTTTGTCTAATTCGGAATTGTAACGCGAAACTTCGCGGAAACTCGTCGGATTCCCCCGCTCGACGCTATATTCTCCCTTTTCTTTCTTCCTCAATTAAAAGTATTTTCCAAAAAAAAAAAAAACATACCGTATTTTAAAGAATTTTTTAGCATCTTTTTATTTAAGAATTTTCTTTGTATTTTTATCCTACGTGAAGTGACTTGCGACAATTAGTTGCAATCTCGCACAAAATCTGCTGTTTCAAAACCAACGAACGACCCGATAATTCGACGCCACTGCGAGTTAGTTCTCGACCTCTCATTTCGCGGCAACGGCGGCGACGACGGCGGCGACGTCTTCGGCGCGTGCACGCGTGTGTATATGTACGTGAAACGCACGCGTTTCGCCGTCGCAACGCGCACAAACAGATGGAGCTTCCAAGGGAAACCGAAGCACTACCCTTAATGACTCCGACGACAACCTGCCGGCTCCGCACTTACCTCGCCTCCCTTTATTTATAGACGTAGCGGGTAAAGGAGTGGAAGGAACACGAAGGAGAGAAGATCGAGCGAACTTGTCTCTGGGAGAAAGTATCTTCGCGAAACGCGAATGTTCGTTCTGGAAAATAAAAGATATGCGATATTTCAGACATTCACCTCTCCGTATCCAGCCGGAACATGCGATAATATTGATTCGTAAGAATTTTCGCGAGCTCTCAAATCGAATACAAATTTTAGAGAAGAAAATTTATTACAGAAAAGAAAATAAAATACGTGGCAGTGCATGATAGTAAATATTTTCAAGTCATTTTTAGCTCATCGAATCGACAAGATCAGCGCCCTCCGGGCGCTTCCCCCTTAATTAATCGATTACCCGAAGCGCCGAGCACTAATCTTCTCCGACAGCGTCAACGAGGAAGCGACGGGGTGACGAAACCCCGGCAATCGAAAGATTAGTCATGTTGTTTCTACCGGTTTCTATGCAAACCCCGAGGAAACGAGGGGAAAGAGAGAGAGAAAGAAAGAAAGAGAGAGAGAGAGAGAGAGAGAGGCGGGAGAAGAGAAAGCGTGGCTTGCGGGGAGAAGCTAGGCGCTTTCGTGCGCGCGACGGAGACTTAACCGTTCATCGATTCCTTGTTAAATGTCAAGTCATTTCGCTTTTACGAGCCGGTTTCGCTAATGAACATCACGTAACCGGTCGTGCCGAGACGAGTGTGCATTTCCGCGCAAACCTCGACTCGTCGTATTTTCTGCCCGACAGGCTCGACGAGCGATCTTAGCCGGGCGTTTGCGCAGTCGCGAAACGAACGCAATATATTTATACGTACTGTTATTTAAATTATTTGAACAATATTCGTATACTTTTGTAGCAAGATTGTTTCTTTCTTAAGAAGCTATTTGAGAATAATTCTCCGTGACTGTATGTGTGTGTGTGTGTGTGCGTATAATTATAAACATAAAAGTTTTAACAGACCAACGCGATTTTGAAGTAACAAAACAAACGCGTCTGCGTCATTTGGCGTTCGCAAAAGCGCTTTAAAGTATTAATTGCTCATCATCGCTAAACAAAACCGCGCGGGAGGCAATACGCTGCTTTGCGCGACGCCGCCATCGCCTCATTATCACAACGTTATCATCATCATCATCATCATAGCCATCATCATTACCCACTATCGGCCACGTTTTCATCGACACGGAAAATGCGGCTCTCTTCAGTTCGCGCGCTCGTTAAAAACGCTCGCTAGATCCGAGGGCATTACGGCAAGCAAAGCGGTTCGCGGTAACGAGTGATTTACGATCGAGCTTCCCGCGGGCAGGAAATTCGTTAGGGCAATCTCTGGGATTCGAGAGATGGGCTACCGCACGCACCGCATTACAACCCCGCAGATAATGTTAACGAGTCCGTCGGAGACGAACGGGCCAGTTACGCTTTCTCTCTTCCTCTTTCTCTCTCTCTCTTTCTCTTTCTCTCTAGTCCGGCTCTTCCTTAATAACCGCATGCCGTGACTTTCCCCGCTCGTGCTTTTCGATATATCGCGCGCAATGAATGCGTTCTGCACACCGTCGTCGTCGTATCCAGGATACATCACTTCGCTATTCCGTTTATCCGCGAAATCTTTGATAAACCGAGATAATAAGCGAGGTGGTTTTTTTTACAGAATATTATCGATATATCGATGTGTCTTCGAATAGATAATTTGATTATTATTTTATGCTGTTTTTAGTCTCACGTTGAAAAACAACACTTTGCATTAAATTTTCCTTTCATCCGAGTGCTTTATAACGCGGAAGATTTACCTCTTCTCCGGTCGCGCGGAAGATCGCGAGATAAGGATCGTTGAAAAGTGCTCGATCATGAATTCGCCGCGAAAATTTATCCCCGCCAGATTCAGTCGCGGCGACGTGTTATAGTACGCCGGGAATTCTTTAAACTTCACTCCGCTTCTTTCTTCATTTCTCATTTTCCGTTGCAGGCGTCCGCTACAGACATTATCCGAGTCGCAAACTATATGACCCTTGACGAGCGAGAATAATCTTTCCGATACCGCGACCTGAAGTTTTGTCGAGCTTATAGTTTTTGATTTTTTGATTTTTTGTTTTTTTTTACGCTTATACAAACAATCGCACCGATCTATTTTTCTGCGCGTTAAGTTTGTGGACAGCATGTCTATTAAACATTTTAAAGATATTCCTATACTTTTTGTCTAATTTCGCGTCTAATTTAATATAATATTTAAAAAGCAATTATAAAACAATTATAATTTATTGAAGATTTATTTATTTGTTATTTTATATGAACAGTTCGCTTGTATCGTTTTTTTTTTTGTTATGTATCGCGCATTATGTAACTTACAACTGTATTTTCAATTACTTATAACTTAGGAACTACCAGAAAACAAAGAGAGAGAAAGAAACAAAAAAGAGAGAGAGAAACTATCTTACAGTTTGAGGAGGGAGAAGAGAGAAACTATTCTTTAGTGTCTGTAATTCAGAGAAATGGCGACAGTTCTGGAATACCGTGCACATTTGGTATAGCGGAAAAGTCTCCTAAGCTCGACTTCGGACTTCACGTCCGAAGAATAGCGCTTGCGATAGTAAGGGTCTGAAAAGACGGCGACGGCGGCGGCGGAAAGATACTTTTCCGACGTGCAGTTTGCTCCGCGGCACATTCGCGCCGGATCAGCTCACGGAAAGCCGCTCCACGGTAAGCTCGAATAAGCTGTTTTGTTGTTAACTAACCCAGTTTAACCGTGGCACGTAAATTTTCGCGTAAGTAGCGCAAATCGTTATCCGACGGACGTATCCCGCGGACGTTACCAAGGTCTGACAGAGATTTATTGCATCTGCATCGATATGCGAAGTCGCCGATTCGCGAGCGAACGGAAATGTAAGCGTAAACGTTATCGGCGAGCGCGGAAATGGCAGTGGCGAGAAAACACACGAATTTCGATGTAAAATAAAACGAAAATTGAACGAGCTATTACGCGTTCTCCAAAAAAAATTCTTTTTCCGGGGAAAAAATATGAAAAATTCCAATATTTTGAGAAAATAGTTTTCTTGATATCGAATTTTACTTTTGTTTATAATTTCAGGAAAAATTCGCTTTACAGATATTAAAAAAAAAACACCTCCTGAAATGAGTTTTGTTTGACGAAAAAAAATTACGCTTAAAGAAAGCGTGTTGATAGATTTTTAACACTTTCTTATTGTGCGTTCTCCACGTCCAACGTGCGGGTGTTTGTTTTTCATAAAATTATTATAGTGGACAGGAAAAACTCCATTATTCATGAGCATTTCACGAACCCGTTTTCTTTTGTTGTTCAAAGAACCGACAACATAATAGACAAACAGGCGGAGCGCAGCGTGGGGCGAGCCCGATGGAGCGCGCAATATTTATTAATGCAACGGGGGAATTATGTGCGACGAACAATTGTAATTTATTGACCAGCGTCACGGCCGGGCGCGAAAACTTCAATTGCAATTTTGCACGGCGCGATGCGCCGCACGTCGCGAGCATTATTTAAAATATACGGCGCGCGGACAACGCGGCTACGGAATAATGACAAATATATTATTAGGCCATGCGCGAAATGACGCGGATTGCGGATAGAATGGCCATTACGACGGCCGGCCGGTAATTAATATGTAATTCACGCGCGTCGAGAGAGAGAGAGAAAGAGAGAGAGAGAGAGAGAGAGAGAGAGAGAGAGAGAGAAAGAGAAAGAAACACACAGATGTGATTCCTCGACCGATTCGAGTAGTGATTTCAGTCCAGAAATCTCCAATTTTTATTCAAACTATCTCGAATAATTGTTCACGTTAAACATTACATTTTATAAATTTAATATTTTATTTTCAAACTGATAACTTCGCACTACTAGTACACCATTTCGTTCCTGTGTGTTTCCATCACCGGCACGCTTTTCCTCCGGAATATGACGAGAACGTTACTAATTTGATTAAGCTCGTCGCTCTTCTCCCTTTTCTTCCCCTACCTCGTTCCCCATGTACAACCGCATGAATACTCCGGCAGGCGTGTATATTTTCGCGTGCGCGCGTGCGCGCACGCATTAATGCAGCATCGTATGTGATTTTCTGGCGACCCACGGCGCTTCGAACTATCGAAGCGTGGAGGTCGGTTCTCAACTAAAGGGAATGCCACCGTTGTGTGTTGCAGGTGCGCGAACAACCACCCGGGCGAAGTTTCGACGCCCGTCGATCGGTCGGGGATGCACGCGTTCGGGCGCAATAATTTTCCCGGCGCCTTCGCCTGTCCCATCCCCGACGGAAGTGGAACGCGCATCCGCTCTCTCGCCCGATAGCCCGACCCCTCGTTAAGATGTTTCTCTCGCCCCTTCTCGAAATTCGCGTAGGTCGCAGCTATAAATTTTCCGAAATTCGCCGGCGCCGAGCGAAATCCACCCTTCGTGCGCCCACCCACTTTCTGGTCGCGCGCAGTTAACACCCGATTATCGTCGGAGAGAAAATTGATACGTACTTTGGAGAAAAGTTGCGACTGCATTGCGACTGCGAACGCGCGTCGTCTTTTATCACGAAGGAGCAACAAGAAGACAAAGAGGCGCGCGCGCGAGAGACGTCTCTGCATATTTTAACTCGCGCGAAAGTTAAACGCGAGTTCTTTTCGCGAAGTTCTTCCTAAGATAAGTATATATATTTTTATCCGGACGCTTTCTTAACTGAAATAAAAATGCAGCACGTGAAACTAACCACCGATGTTGCTAAAAAAAAGTGACAGGTACTTTATAACTTATAACTTGACATAAAACTTAATTTACAAACGTAGAGAATATGACTGGAATAAGATATATTGATTTTTCAAAAATACAAGTTCGCGTGAGATGAGGAAAATTTATTCTTGTAAAATCGCGCGCGAAAGAGTTAAGACACGGAAATCTCTTAGCGCGATCAAGTAGATCTTGCGAAAATGCGTAACTACTTCGGATTCTTCCCGTGCGATTATAATCTTCACGAATTACGAAGCAGTTTCTCCTCGTATTATCCTTGAGCCGGATCGTCTCTCTCTCTCTCTTTAACGGCGGAACAAGGCGGCAGCATAGTGAGTAAACTTAATTAATAGAATAAATTTAACGAGGACCGTAATCTCGCCAACATTTACCTTCTTGCCGGAGCTTCTCGGCAAGCGGGGGAGGGTTAAAACCTGAAGAGAGGCCTGCGCGGCGGAGCAGGGGAAGAAAGCTCCGGCGTGCAAATGTGGAATTCCGGGGAGTGATTTACGTGAGTGGCCGCGATCAAGAGACTAACGAGAGCCAATGTTATATTTTCGTCTCTCGAAAATGTCGGCGGCGAAACAAAAAACGCTGAAAAGCCGCGTGACGTCGCGAATTGCAAGCGGGACTTACCAATTTCGAGGTGGCGCTTTTTAATTGCGCGAACCTGAGGCGAAAATGAGTGACACCAGCTAGGCTAATGAGTTTCCGCGAAGTTTTCTCAGGCAGTTGGCAAATCAGCGCGATGGCCATTTCTTGTAATCGAAAAATTCTTTTTAAGCGAAAAATTTTTACGCGAAAATTTCACGAAAAGTTTGCATTGTCCTGCAGCAATGCGTAAACTTCAAAAATATTTTTATATTATGAGAGAATTAATTGCGAAGAGCGCATATATAAAAAAGAATTTAAAATTACTATTATTTACATATTACAATATGTTTCACATGTGTAATTTACTGGAAAGTTAATAATTTATCTGTAATATGCGATATTAGTATTTGATGATAATAATAATCTGTTAATTAATTACTGCTGCAAATCATATAATTTTATGAAAAAATTTATTAAATGTTTTTTTAATATATATATATATATATATATATATATCTACTTGCTTCACTTCCGCTGTCGTTCGAAAATAAAAAAGAAATCAAAAGTAGTAGTTTCTAATAATACTTAGAATTCACGTGATTCCGCAGTTTCCTTCCCGATCAGATACGAAAGCGCAATAATAAAAGGGACGAACTATGATTTAAAAAACTTTACGTCGCGAGCGATGGTTAGGAATCATAAACTATCATACCGTGCCGATTAAGTGCAAGAGCGGAGCTTATTGCGAAAGGTTATCGCGCCTCCGAATTGAATTACAGCATATATATTAATTTTTAGTGCCTGAAATCACCGAGTACAGCTACAGCTTTTACGTGCCATTTTTCTTCAACACTTGCGGGATGATCATTTCTTTTGTCTGCCATCAGCATATGAATTACACCAGCGTTCTTTTTACATCCGAGATCGAAATTCATTGCTCTCGCGATACAAGTGCTGTAACTGCAATCGACTTCACGTTGTCGCGCTAACACACTTTCGGAGCGTTAAGTCGATAGAAAGCAATAACGGCAGATCTTTCGATTTAACGCGGTGCGAGAAGAGAGTGGAAAATTATTGGAATCATTAAAGATTACGCGAGATACCCTCTGAACCCGACATGGTATCCGACATTACGACGTCCAAGCACACCGTAGGGATCGATTCTCAACGCGCTGGCGAGAAAGTACGATTTTATTTATCGCGCGAAGTAACAACTTCCGCAATTTTCCGGCTGCGTTTCGCAGCCGCGCTCGTTTTCCTTCGCCTTTCTTCTAACTCGATAACTCAACAACTTGTGACGACAACTGTTTCTCTGTGTATTCGCGGTCGCTAGTTTGTTTAAGAGATTCGATCATTAGTTCATTCCTCGATTATGACTAATTGATAATCTTTCGTAAAGATTTATACTTTTAGTTTAGGACTATAAGATTTTTTTTATATACATTTAATAAATGTATGCAATTTCTTTTATGTTCAAGAGAGTAGCTTATTGCCGATATACCGCACGTGTATAAATATATCGGTAAAAATTGTTTTGTGTATCAGAGAGTGATAACTTTTTAAAATATATTTTTCTCGCGTATATTCAATCGAATTGACTTAAAAAACACGGTATATTTCTCAGAGAAATATATTTTTCAAATAAACAGAAGAGGTTTACAACATATGTTTACCAGTGGGGCATATATATGTATACTGGCTTTTTTTTATCTTTTCCTTTTTTTTTGAAAAGTTACACGTACGAAAGAAACGTGTTACTCTTTCCTTGAGGGATACCGAGCGATAGGCAAGAAAGTGGGTTTTATCTTTACGATACGACGCGCGTAAAGCGTCGCTGGAAGATGTCGTTACTGGGAAAAAAAGTGTAACGCTCTCCTGCGCCGGAAATACTTGCGCGCGGGCGCGCTTCTTCTTTATTCATTATTTCACTGGCTGCGATAGCGAGCGGCTCTTCTTCCACACGTTGGAACCTAATCCCGATCTCTCTCACACTGAGTTATACGCGCGATATCTCTAGTTTTATTATTTGCCTCGCCATGTTTATATACGTCTTAGACAACGCGGAGTTGTATAGGAGATGAAGGAAAATGCGTCACGCCCGTCAACCGTTTCGTTCGCCTGCACGACGTCGTTAACCCGGTTAAGAGCCATGTAAGCGCTTCGAACATCTCAAGGTTTACGCCCGCACTTAGGTCGGCGCGCGGCGAGAGAAACGCCTTGATATAACTATCCTCGCGTTTGCTCGCGTTAGCGACGACGAACGTCCATTGAGTTTTAATTGAAATTTCAAGAAATGAAATATAAAATACACTCTTGAAGAGTAATAAATATGTTTTGCCGTTATTGCGCGAGGTAAATTACAGTATGAAATTATTACGACGCTTATATTTATAAGCTTGATGTGCCTTAACCGAGGAATGGAAATTACAATTCAAGCGTTTTCGTTTGATTTATCGCGGCGATACCTGTGTGTTGTTATAATAGATATCAGCAGCGACTGTTGTTGATTTTCTTCAAGACGTAACATGGGAAAACGCCATTTCCATGACGCATGACCCTCGTGTGGCCGTGTTTGTTCCTTTATTTGCCATAACTCAAACAGCGCGAGAGGAAAGAGAGAGAGAAAAAGAGAGGAAAAAAAAGAGGATCGTCGAAACGAGGGAGGAAGAAGCGAAAGAGAGTGTTTCGCGTAGGAAGGCCTTTCCCAAAGTGATTTATTTAGTTTGGAGGGCGCGAGCATGCGCGCGTTCCCATTCAAACTTGGCGATTTTTGCACGAGCTAATCTTAAGAAGCACGAGCGTTTAACGTTCGCCGAGATGTTATTAATCACTCGGGTGGAAGCGAGGGCTCTGTTTAACGTCGACTTTTACACGAGCTTCCCCGTGGGCGCCGAAAGAGAGAGAGAGAGAGAGATAGATGTATCGCTCGTTGCATTAAACTCAATCCGAATACAAGCGATAATACGTTACGTAATAAATTCTATTTGAGAACTATTAAAGCGTTGCGCAACTTAAGGCTCTCTCTTTCCCTTTGTCTTTCGCCGTAATTCAATTACCTCTCCCAGAAAATGGAAGCGAAATGGCGCGTCGGTGTGTGTGTGTGTGTGTTCGCGCGCCCAGTGTGTTGTTCTGATAAATTACAAGCGCGCAATGCGCGGTTATTAATCATTTTCTGTCGCGAAAGGAAAATAATATGAGGGCGGAGGAGAGGAAGTAACGTAAAATGGCAGAGAAATGACTGTTTAATGTTGACTTGTGCGCGTCTTACGACACACGCGACTGAAATATCTAAAAAACTTATTATCTGCGAACGTGTTACCGTGCCTTGTGAGCGCATTAATATTGCGGACTGTGAGAAATGATCTGAAAATGTCACGTCAACTGGATAATTCCGGCGCAGTGTATCAGTCATACTTCTAAAATCTTTGATCGCAATTTTTAATTCGGCTCAACATGATGTTTCGCGCAACACGTAAAGCGAGAGATCCTCCGCACAAACCATCGCCACGTTGTGGAAATAAAGCGCTAAATCGATTTCTGAGAATTCCGAAAACCAATTACAAGCATGGAATCACAAATGGAAATGCCAACTTCACCGCAGCGATAAATCGTATTTCGAATTTCGCCCGACCCAGATATCGGATTTCCAAACGCGAAGGTCCGAAAAGACATAATTAGGATTCATACAGCAATCGTGTACGTACGCGAGAGAGCGCAACTCGAATGGGAATTCACCGGAATACGTGCGATAAATAACCCCGGCGTGGCGGATGAAAGGATTTGATCGAAATTAATTTAAACGGCGTCTGTCACCGACGAGATTTGTTGCGATTGACACGAAACGTTCGAACGGAAGAGAAGCCCTTTCATTTGTACTGAAAAATACGCATAAATACACGCTCGATTGATCTCCGTATCTTTTTTTCGTACATACATAGATTTTATTTGGCACAACCGGAACCAACAACCGTGTTTGATCTGTAAATATATCTTCGTAGAGTCGAGCTTCGATATTTTATCTCTTATCAATTTTTGAAGTTGAAATTTATAGAAAATAATTGCGAGATCGCGGAGGTTGAGAGTGATATTTTCAAACATTTGACGACACACACACATACAAACGTTTTTACCTCTGATATTTCTCCTGAGCAAAAAAAAAAAAAAAACAACTCCCTGTTCTGAGCTGACTGAAGTTTTTCAGATAGATATGAGATTTCGATCGGGCCTTTTAATGTTCATGAACGACGAACGTGTCTCGATATTTCGCCGGAAAACGACGGACTCGCGATCTCGTCACGCGAATATTTATTTCCGTGTTTATACGCCGTATTTCTACCTCGTTTCTACCCTTCCCCTGCTCGCTCGTGTTTACGCGTGTTTTCTCTTCCGTTTCCGCCCCAGTTCGCGACGTAATAACAATTTTAATGCGCGTCGAGCGTTAAACACTAGCCGCACGGGAACGTGCGCGCGCGCGTTCTCACTGAATTGAATATGTCGAATAATAACGCAAAGTCGGTCTGTGTCTACAAAATGACAGAAAATATATCACGTTACATCAATTTTGTTTTTTACGCATAATTAATTTGCTTATCTCGTCGCGCGCCGAGTCGCACAGTTGTCTCACACACAAATGATTAATATTTCTCGCGATATTCTGCAAACAGATTTATTTATCATTAAACCAAAATTTTTGTCTAACAAGTTCTCTTTACGGTATAATATCTTGCGTGGTTTATTCAACTATGACGTCAATTATAATTTGTATCGTGCAAAAACGCCGCGTCATTCCATCTACACACAAACACACACATCTTCAAAGCAGCAAATGTTATTTCACTAACAACAATTTACTAACTCACGGATCGAACAGCGAAAACGGGACGGGAATTGCGATAGCCATCGACACTCCGCATAATCCGATTATTTCCCCGGAGGTGGACAAGTTCTTCCATTTATCAGCCGCGCTACGGACGTTATCACTCGGCAAGCGCTGCGATGGTCCGCGCGATACGACCGTTAAGGGGTTCGAAGGAAATTAAGTCGAATTATCGAAGCGAGCACGATTTTCGTGACCTACATGCTTCTCCACGGATTTCCGAGAGACACACATATAACACGGTAATTCGCGCAAATGTGCAAATCCTGAGCTTTACTATCTAAACGGGCGCCCGCCCACCGTGCGGCGGCGTATAACAAAAGCTGGAGCGCCCTCCTTATTGCGCGGAGGGCGCGGCCGACTGCTCACTTCACTCCGTGTTCCGAGAGAGGTAGAATCTCTCGACCGCCACCTGGAAACCGTCCAAAAATGGATATTAGAATTTATGAACTTCGTGTTCAGACACGCGAAGGGTTGCGTTGTTATACACGTGTATGTACGGTGCTTCAATCCTCTTCCCCGCTTCGTCTCAACGCTATCACAATATATCGCTCTGCATTTCGGCGAAATCGAGAGCTTCTTATCGAACGGCGCGTTCCAGCCCTATCAAACTTAGCGAGAAAGTTCGCAAATTCTCTGTTCTTCTCGAATACTGTGTATATCCGACGTTAATCGGATATCGATTAATTAATTAGGTGGATGTTAACTCGAACGTGACAGAGATTTTTCGAACAAACTGAACACACGGAACTGACTTGCGCAATTTTTTTCTCGTAAAAAGCTTCCGCGTTGGCAAAACTTCGAGGAGATTGTCTGAGAGAACCCGGACGAGACCGGGCGAGTGATAATATGCAAAGGTGAATACGTGAAACCGGCGTACACGTTTAGAAAAAAAAAACGCGACTCGCGAGGTCGAATAACTCAAACGCTCGCGAACTTTCACATAACGCGACCATAATGCAAATGCGGCGGGCTAAGAATTATTGAGGGAATTTCTCGCGGCAAGTTTCGCATCGGCATCGGGAATAAGAAGCGGCGGTGGTCTTGCAAATACGCGCGCGGCGCAGAAAGGGGTGTTCTCTCTCTTCGAAGTAGAACGAAGGGGGAGGCGAAAGGATCCTTGAGATTCTCCAGAAATCCGCATAGCGAGGTTTTTAGTGGTTGAATAATGTAACGGGCATCGGCTGAATGATTTAAAAGTAAAAGTCCTGAGCGACATCGCCGAGAAAAGAAAAGCGCGAGAGAGGGAGAGAAACGAAAAGTTTTATGTTATTTTATGACGAGGGGGCAGGACGAGCCCGTTGGGGGCTACCCTAAGAGAGATTAACACGAAAAGTTTTAACATTGCCGAAACTTGCCGTTAAGTAGCCGCGCGACGAACGAGTCGAAGATATCGTGTATTTTTTCCCGCGCGAACGATGAATCTTTCTTCATTCGAAACACGCATCGAGGGAGTTATCTCCCTCTCACACCCCATTTTTATTAATATTCTCTTGAAAAAATTTCTCTCTTTCCTTTCATAATTTTTTACACGCCTCTCTTTTTGACACGTGTGAGTTTCCAGACGACATGCCAATGGACCGTTTTTTTTCTCTCTCTCTCTTTCTCACTACAGACGCTACGGTTTTCTCAATATGTGGCGTACGCCCCCACGCTGATACATGCGTGTCTCGCGTAAACGATCTCTCAATCGAAAGCGCGTCGTCTCCCTCGGGTAGACCCTCGAACAAAAACGCGACATGAGTGCTCGTTCTCGGAAAATATTGTACTTAAATTACGACGCGCGTCAACAACAGCGCGGGCTATCAGCGTCACGATCACCGGAAATGTCCTTTTACTCCTCGCGTCCGTTCGGCCGCGGTTCTGAAGTTCTCCTCAGGTGACGTTAATAATCCATAAATAGCGCCCGCACATACGCGCGCGCTTACGGAAGACGAGGCGTGTGTGTTAGTTCCATACGGATGATTCCTTACACACACACACACACACACACAACGTTTCTCGCGAGGAATTCATTTCACCGACCAGCACGAGGAGGATAAGGAACGGGTCCTGACCTGCCCGACCGTTGAACACGATGCGAGAGAGATACTCTTTCTCTCTCTTGTTGTAATAATAAACACGGCGATCGGAAGACGTGCACACACGTGGGGGCTCTTCTCTTTTTCCCCCTCGTCGACGGTTACGGTATTCCAGCGTCGTTTGTCGAGACTACCGTGTAACACGTACGCCTTATTGATACTCGCTTATCAATCTGCGAGGCGATCCGCGGAGATCGGCATTAGATGGGCGATCGATGAAACCGCCGTGTGTGATTAAATAATTTTTACGGTGTTATTGATCGATAATGGAATATTATTCTCGGCGAACGAGGGAAATTACTTGACGTTTTTACTTTGCACCGAAAGAGCTTCTTGTGCGTCGAGAAACCGATTATATTTATAAATATGTGGGCAAGCACGGGAGGGATGAGCAGGTGGTGTATAAATGACTTGACGAAACGGTTTGTTCGATGATCGTCGAAGAGCGATCGTCGAGCCGAAAATACCTACGTAACGCAGTTTCATGAAAAGAGATCAGCATCTCGCGTCGCGTTACACGTTCGATCGGTGTCTAATAACAGACACCGGCCGAAATATACATAGGGAAAGCAGCCAAACTGGCGCGCGCGGATAGTTATATTTAAACCGTACCGCATATTTCTCTTCCGATACACGATACCGGAAAAATACGCCACAAAAAACAAAAAAAAAATTATATATGTATCGTTTCTATTCGCATATGTCTGATCATGTGCGTGCGTGCGTGCGTGCATGCATTCCGCGCGCGCAGCCTGCGTTTCACTTTTTTGAAAAACACAGAAAAATATCCGATAACCTGTGCAAACTTTTATCCGTGCGTATCGAGGGAGGGAAAAAAAATAGTTGCTCGCGCGCGCGCGCGGAAACTCGACGTTAATCGAGCAAACACGAGCGGAGAAAACAAAAGATTTCCGCGAGACTTTAACGTGACGAGCGCGATTGGCGTGACGGTGAATTAATGGAATAGTTGCGCGATCTTTTTCCATTCCCTCCCCCTCGCATCCCCTTTTGACGCGCATTGTAATCCTACCTCTCCGCACACGTGTAACGTATAAGTTGCACTTAATGGCTTCACGCTTCAACGAGCCGGCGGCTGCGGTTTTATTTCGAATGTCCGCGTGTTTCAGATATTATCGATTATGAGGATAAATGGTAGAAATAGCTACGCGTTTGTTCTCGAACGGGATACAAATGCGCGGGGATCAACGATTTGACGGCAAATGCATTAATTAGACAGTCTCTCGTGTGTTTGACTGACAAGTGTGGAGAAAAACTAAGTTTTAATCATCGACTCCGCTCGAAGTGACCGAGAAACGTCATATATAGGCGTGTTGCCTTTACGAATAGCACAATAGCGGACAAAGCTCGTCATGTTCTAACATCTCGTGAGTGACGGTGTGACGGAAAAAGTTTCCGTTCAATTATGCGGTGTAAACTCTTTTGCGGAAACCGGGCGAGAATTATTATCGCAACATTTATCGAAAATAGCTGTGTTGTCATTCGCGCATTTCGCGGATATCATCGAAAGCTCTTTTCGAGCTTAATTCGCTTTGATCAAGAAAAACACATGACTGACGGTTGTAATAAAAAATTTCTGCCGTATATGCGATGCGTCACGATCGACTCGGTTCAATCAGAGCGCCTGACAATGCGACGCGATAAAAATCTAGTCGGAAATATGTTTGTCGTCGATTAGAGGAGACAATCTCTCTCGAAATCTGCCGCGATATTTCTCGCGTTTTATCGTTATTTAAATCGCGTCCCAGTTTTGTAAACTCTCTTTCTCTCTCTCTCTCTCTCTCTCTTTCACATATTCTTTTTCTCGTGCGACAAATAGAAATAATTTCGTTCACATGTGCCATTTTATCGAGCGAGAAATGATAAACAATTCGCGTAGTAATTAAACAATTTGTCGTAATTAAACGACTGCTAAAAATTAATTAAATTACATGATAATTTTCTCTCTCTTTTCCTCGATATTATTACTCGCTCACTTCTACTGCTTCGGTGCTTGTTAACGACGCGAACTTGTTCTGACAAATAACATAACTCGGTTATACTCTGTGCGCGTCACACCGTGAGTAACTCACGTTTAAGTCCGCAATAATCCGCGCCGTTACTCACGCGGGCGGAATAAATTTCAATCGTAAGGAGATCACACACGCGGCAAAAGGAAGTGAGGGAGGGGAGGGGTCAGATTTCTGCGCAAACAATTTTCCAAGCGAATCGAATTAGCGCGCTCGTATACGCGCTGAACTCCCGCGACGAGCATAAATCTCGATTAAACGTCCATTATATTCCCGCTCTTCTAATTTTTTTTTTTTCCTTCACTCCATTCGGTGAGTTATGAGCGAACGCGAGCACAAGGACGGTCTACATATTAGGCAACTGCAGCCGAGGAATAAATTACGATTGGCCAACAACACGTGTGCAACGTATATCTATACGCGCGCGGCGAGAAAGTCTCGCGCGACGCGACGCGCGAGGCGTGTACGCGCTTTTTACGCGCGCGCGGCTCGCATCTCGCCGGAGATAAAGTAATCTCCATTGTCTACGGCGACAATGAGTGATTCGTAGGTAGACGATAACCGGGATGCTCTCTTCTCTTCTCTTCTCTTCGCCTCGCGACCTCTTGCTGTGCGATTTTGCCGGAGAAAGTCCACGCGTGCGTTTCCGCGACACCTTCGCCGATCCTCTCGCAGGCCCTGCAGGGATACAGAAGATGCAGGAGGTGCAGAAGGTGCGCACACACCTGAGAGAGAGAAAGAAAGAGAGAGAAGAGAATGTTCGAGCGAGTCGTGCGCTCACGTCCGCGCGTCTTTCATTAATCATTTCGATACCTCGGAATTAGAATAGAGCCGGTGATGATGCGTGACTGTGGGGAGATGTAGGAAGATCGTTGCCGACTTGTACAAAGTGCCATCAGCGGCTTATGTATCTAAGCGCGATAAATAAAAAACAAATTATTGTTAAAAAATTATACATCGATCGCATTCCTTAACGGTTGTCAAAATCAATCAACAAATGCAAAATGAACGAATGACGGGAATTTCCCAATCGAATTCTTGATGATGTGAAAGAGAGAGAAAATGTTTTTATTAAATATTCTTTTTCTCGCCGAGAGGAAATATATATTCAATAAGAGAATATATTCAACAAAAGAATGTACAGAATGAATCGCACACAGGTTACATTAACTAAGAAAATTGCATATTGGATGCAATGGAGACATAATGTACCAACGTAAGTAATAAGAAGTGTTGTAATCACTTACAAGTATTCTTTATTTATTTCTTGCTAATTATTTATTGCCTTCCAACGGAATGTTGTCTCTCTGTACTCTCGTACATACGTGCGCACTTCGGCATTCCATTCGCAACCGCCGAGTTAACAAATATGTTATGTACCATCGAGTCAAGAAACGACATTATTATATTCAGCAAATCGATTATATTCAACGTTTCGAGTGGAAAGACAGGGAGAGACGGCTCGTCGTCGTTGTCGTCGTTGTCGTCGTCGTCGCGGAATAAATGTCGGCTTTCTAATTGTCGTGTGTTCATCTCGCCGGCAATCAGAGACACGTACGTATGTTAACGTACACACGCACGCGCCACACACGCGGTCGGAGAGTGCGTTTTCCCACAGACACTCCTTCCCGACCTAGCCAAGATCTGATAGCGGCTAAACTACAATCGGAGTTTTCTCCGATCGCCGCGCGCATTGCTTATAACGTGTAGGCGCGCGCGCGTGCACGCATGTCGATGTATGCCGAGCGGATTAAAACGGACAAAGGAGCGAAACGTCAAAGCCAGCGCATAATCTTCAAAGCGCCCACGCCGCCGCGTTGCCGGGCAATAATTTAGGAATAAGCTATTGAAATTAGCAGTTATAAAGTATTTGAGAGAGAGAGAGAGAGAGAGTGAATCACCGGCCGAGCATTTGGTTTGCGCGCAACCAATTAATCAGTTACTTAAAATATCACGCTGTTTTTCAAGATGATAATCCGATCGTTCCGAAATATCAAATTTTTTTTTCTTTTAGCCAGCAAACGGCTATCGAAACTATAATTCTTTTTAAGTGTAATAATTCAAGAAATTCCAAAGCATAAAAAAAATAAATCCTTAAATCAAATACCTGCGATAAAGATTAATTCAACGATTATTTCTCGTATATCTCTCTTTCGAAGTGTTTCGAATCTCTTATAAAAATCTGCCGGGAAAAATGTTTCTATTCGAGGCGCACGATTGATTGTTGTGAGAAAATATTCACGCGGCGCAATTTATTCCACTTGTCCGGAAAGACGTGGTTTTCACGTTTCTTTTGATCGCGCGCGTGTTGAAGTCCGATTGGAATCGGATCTCTCCGAGAGAGAGAGAAAGAGAGAGATGTCGGCCATATTGGTGATAGCCTAGATACGACTTGAGACATGGGATACGTGGCACAGCCTCGCGGGGTCAGGATTACGACACATCGGATCAACCGCATGCCTTTTGAGCATACACTAAGGCTCATTCATCTTGAGAGGGTCCTGCCTCTCCAATCTCCGCGCGTGATTATGTATTACATTAATATGTAAGTCGACCTACCCACGTACGGATATTATATCCATCCCGGCTCTCGCGCTCGTTCGTGATACGCGTACGTTTCCATGTAGGCTTCGGTAGATTGGTAGGAGATGTGCTGCGAGAGTAATAGCGAGTGAGACTAGAAGCGGGCCCATTATCTCAAAAAGGAAGCATACCGAACGTAGTAGTATAAGAAGGAAACGCGCGGCAGAAGAGACGAGTTGTGTCCCGAATTACTAGCCTCCTGTGGAGATCAATTTTCGTTCTTAATTCAGAAATGCGCATATGTATGTTGCATACGTTAACCAACACTTTCTCCGTGTGTCTATTCGTGCGCGCAGACGGAACGTTAATATTGTACAAACACACATGTCGATAACATTATTTTTATTAATTTATACGCGAAACAAGAATGTTTAATACTGTTTGATATTAATTTATATGCAAGGAGTTATAAAAACGTTTACATATTTATGATGTGTACGCGAGAATATTTTTATTTCCGCCTGGCATAAATATCGAGATATTTTTAATTAGAGATAGGAGGGAAAAAAAATAATACAGCAAAGCCGAAAAAAGACTCATTATCTCGAGGAAAAAATTTAATGAACGTGTAAGAAGCAATTAGCGAGAGAAAAGAATATTGCAAGAACAGCGATAAATTAAACGTGTGTAAAATTTTTTATCTGCTAATTTTTACAGAGACACAACACACTATTTTGATATTTTTCTCATAACATCTGATTTTCTGTGCGAGTTTTTCGAGACAAAATAAAATATCTTGTCGCACAAAAAACTATTGATCGGCGTTTAAACATTGAATGTTTAATTACAATTTGAAGTTTAAAAAAAAAAATGTAGTTTGTGTTTCAATCTAAGAATAATATTCATCGAAAAAGATATAAATTGTAAAACTGCCGTTACACAATATTATTATTATTTTGATTACATCGGAGCGCTGAAAGAGAGACACATGTGTGTCTGCGAAAATATCGAAGTGCATATCAAAGTAAGACGCGCATAGAAAAATCGTGGAAGGATTTGCCTACAGCCGTCGCGCGCAATGCACTTTGTTGCTTTTGTCATCATTGAATATTTTGAAGCACAGAAAGCGTTTCATCTCAAAATACGATACATTAATATGTAAATGGATATGCCCACATACATACATCATAACCCATTCGAGATGGAAGCCTCCGTTTCGCGATGCGTGTTTCCACTGGAGGATTCAAAAATGGACAGAAGATGTAGCGCTAAAGCGAGCGCGAGATACGCGTGTCGATTGCGATGCCGCGCCGTGCGTCGCCGCCGCGCCGCCACGCCACGTTGCATCTCTCGTGCAACGGACTTACCATCTCATGCGTAATATACCGGCGGATTATTTCGAATCATCCTACAACCATTTGTCCAGCTATTACCATTCCTTTTGAAGGAGATTCCGTTCGAAGAGAATTACATACCAGAAACTAAGCTCAAATTTATGAAAGTTAATCCCATTTAATATGCGATAAATCGCGTTCTTCCTTTACATTGTCAACGATAATTTTACTTATGCGGTACAGTTACGAGATCGTATCTTCGAGAGAGAAAGAGAGAGAAAGAGAAATTTCCGAGAGAGATAAAATATCGCCCGTATAAACAAAAATATCTATAGAAGAAGATATGTTCACAGAAAGAAAGATGTAATTTACGTTCACATTCTCTCTTTCTTGTGAGATAGAAAATAAAAAAAAAATAGAAAAAACTCAAATGCGCATAAATAAGGAATGGACGTTTATTAAGCGACATCGAATGAAATAATCATAAAGAATGTTAACGCTAAACCGGTGTGTGACCGGTGAAAAATCAGCCGCGTCTTGCTTCTCTGTTACTGGCTTATAGTATCGCCGGTAACCGACGATACGAGCCAGTCGGTTGCAATACATATCCGGGAGCCACTTAAAAATTAATTTCGTTACGTGTTCATGAATATTTTTACCGGACAACGCGCACACACAACATTCGCGCGCCGCATTATTCCGCGCAACTTTCGGGCCTTTTCGCTTTTCGCGCGCTCTCCATAAATACCGCGCGAAATTGAAACGTATGATGTATAGCGCGATATACATAAATATCAGCGGCAATAAACCAGGGCAGATATCAACGTGCCTATAACTCACGCTTACTTGGGCTAACAAACGCTTTTCCGTTTACCGCGCGCGACCGGTATACAAATAATTACGGGCCAACAGGCGATCATTAGCGAGCGCTTGATACTACATATCGCGCAAAACATAGCGCGCGCGCGGCATTATCGCGCTCTCTTCTCTTCCGCGCGATTATTCGCAATTCCTCTGCGCACGGGAACGCGTGTATTAACGTTCCAACCTTTTCGGGGGAATACGGAAAAAGAAGATAATTGCCCACCACCACCACGTACATCTGAAATCACGTGTACGCACAAGAGTCGATTGCAGAGTCTGTGCGAGATAATAATTCCGCGCGAGAACGCGTTACGTAAGCATTTCGTCATTTTCACATCGAAGAGAGGCCGAAACGTTAATATTAAAAAACAAAAAAATATTGACGCTTGTGTTTCGCCCCGATGATGATAAATCAACTCTTGAGCGGCGTATCTTCGCGTATAATTCTCCTTTTAATTACAAGCGACTATAATTGGACGTGGTAGTGACTTTTGGGCCAAGAGAAAGCTCGTCGCTTCAGCGCTCTGTCTTCCGGCTAAAATCGTTTTAGATGATATTATGCGTGCATATAATCTTATAAACTGCGTAAACACAAGCCCGAGAAGAAATCCGCGAACGCGGAAAGCGGTCGTTCGATTTCCCCTCGCATAATCGGCTGACAATCATCGTATATACGCATAACTCTCTCCGGTTTCTCTTCCTCTCTCTTTTCTCTTCTTATGATTTAATTAATCACATTAGTATCGAGTAATCAAAAGAGATCTTATCGCAAGAAAACTCGCAGCTCCGAAAATCAATCAGCACCGATCGATATTTTGCATTTTTCGCCCGTACTTCACCGTTCCGGGGAGTTTAACGATTTTGAAAAAAAAATCACAATTTGCGTGCGCAATTGACGTTCGCGCGCGACGATATGTTGCGTGTACTCGTCGAAATTCAACGCGCCGTCGTTTCGATCTCGTCCGTCGAGATGATATCGGCAACCGAAGTAATGAATCGCAGAAACGCGACGGCACCTCTTTTTTTTCGCGGTCGTTACAAGCACGGCGAGAGAAAGAGAGAGAAAGAGAGAGAGAGAGAGAGCAGCCGGTTACGCCGATCTGTCCCGTGGTGAATCCACCGCGACCGGAGGCGGGGAACGAGGCGGATGTACGCGCAGCGCCTGACCAGCGGGAGACAATCGGAATCGACTCATATCGAGGCTTATCTATACTTGATCTAGCTGCGTGCGATATACTACGCCTATAAATACGATCGGCAGCCCCCGGGGCGGCCGGTTATACATATCGCGTTCTCCGGTCGAGCAGCGCGCTGCATCGCGCGTATACATGCGCAACATTGCGCAGCGTTATATGCACAATTGACGGCTTTTGTGTTTAAAGGAGAAAACCGCGAGTCTCGCGCGAGTCTCAGGACTGAGAAACGGACTTTTAAGGTTTTCGCTCGAAGAGAAAGAATGCAATGCGATTTATGATGTTTGAACAACATTTGATAATTATACACGTATTTATATTTGTTAAAAAAAAGAAACAACCGACAGATCACAATACGCTTGCAATATATATTTGTTGCACATTTAAATATCTTGACGCGAAAATAAATTTTTTGATGCAAATGAGCTCATTTCAATATAGTCCGGCAATGAGTTTACACCGGATGTAATATTCGAATCAAGCGATAAAATCGCACGCATGTGTGTGTAATGACTTATGCGTTAATTATTTTTGCGCGTGTGTGAATGAAAAAAAATTTATTTGCAAGACGTACGCAATTACATAGTACATGTTATAGTTCGCAATATTGAAAAACCCGAACTATCAATTTCAGAAGTTCTTTTATATTAAAAATGTCATTTGAATGAGAGAATTCATCGAAAAACAAGTGAAAGACTCATTATAAGTATTTTTAAATATCGGGCGAACGTAATACGGGCAGGGACGTATTCTCCACGCGAATATACATTTTACAGTTGTGATCGATGGTTATTAAACTTCACCTCTTCTGAACATATGCAAAAACAAGTCCGATTCCGGTTTGCGTTGGCTGGCAACTACACGGGTATAAACCGCGTCCATTTGAAATTCTACAATTCCGAAGTCGAGCGCGCCGCGCAATTTGTTCTCGCATAATGACGCGCGTCTGAAGAGAAAAACTCCGTCGGAAACCGACCCTGGAGCGCGTGTGTTGCGAGCGCAAAAAAATAAACATACTAAATTTCTTGAAAATTAGCAGAGCAACAAACTCCGAAAACTGACGTATCGCTTTGTGAGAGCAATCGCTGCTCGCTCACGATAAAGAGAATAATAAACAAACGCGAGCAACGTGCGTCTTCGCGTAATATGATTTTTGTTTTTTAACAAAGTTGCTTCGTTCGCTCGCGGTCTCTTGAGCAATCTCCTCTTTCGGGCTGGTGAAAAATACTCAAAATAAAACTCACGAGAACGAAGTTACGAAGTAACTCGAACCGCGCTGTAAATCAGCGGCTTTGTTTGACGTCATTACATGATGTGCACTTCCCGGCGACATCCGCGCGCGCGTTACATAGGCGAAAACTCGCGCAATTTGCCGCACACTAGCGCACACCGACTCCCACGCGCGCTTGTTCGCTTTCTAGCGCTTCTTTTTGTGAGCGCGAACGACCTTTAAACGCTTTCGCTGCCTCTCGCGAGCTCGTTTTCATGCGCCTCGTCTTCATTGTCCGGCGAACGCACAATTTTGAGGCACATCCCGCTGAGCAATCGACGTGGAAAGATATCAACACGTAGACCATGTGCAGCGTTTCCCAATCGGATATTGTCGGGAAATCTTAGATTTTTCCGTTTAGATTTAAACTCGCGAAAAGTCTGGATTCTTTTGCGGGACGTTGTAGGACAAATAAATGCAATTTCACGCAAAAAGTACAATGTAACAAATTTTCATCACTATTTCTGTCTCTTGAGATTTGACGACACGAACTCACTTGTCACGAAACAAGAGAATATTTTATCTTCAACCGGAAAGTAAATATCACTTCGACGCTTGTAAGTAAACTTTATCACGCAATAGTTTTGATATTCAAGGAAAAGATTATTAGAGATGTTATAGAATCTCAAAGTTCTCTCTCTTTTTCTTTTTTTGAAGTGTACTTTAAAGTTTCAAGTTAGTCTTTAGGCTCGTCTTCTTTTTGCTTCCGCTTACCGTGTGTCCACCCCTATTAACTCGTTAAAGAGGAGAATAAAAAGAAACTTATCCTTAAATTCTCAGCGATAATTCTCTTATGTCGGATAAGAAAAAAAACCAACAACAGTAGTAGTAGTTTGCGTAATGAAAAGCAACCGGTAGCACGGGAATCAGACCTCTGAATTGCACAGAGGTCCCCATAATCGAAGGGTTTATGTAAGAGACCTCTCGTTACAAACGTGCGCGGCCGCGCCGGTATTTCCAACCCGGGAGATCGGCATTTTCCAGCCGCGCGCGATTCGTTCGACCGATCGACCGGTGTGTAACAGGTACGTGTACAACGGCGGCGTATACCTACGTAATTACCGCGTACGCGATCTCATAGAAACGCGCATATACCATGCCTAATCCAATTAAATGGGCAATCAGATGTCCGATACCGAGGCGGTTAATTAACTGCGCATTCTTATGCATGTACCTGGACAATCTCGTTAGATCATATATGTGCACGTATGTATACAATATGCGCACGTAGGCGAACGGGCCTACTTATCATTGTGCAAAGTATCCCGATACGAAAGAGAGACCGAGAGAGAGAGAGAGAGAGAGAAAGAGAGAGAAACATCCGCGAAGATCGGTTTTCAAAGTAAGCTCATAAATATGCGACTTGTTATTCCGCCCGTTGCTTTTTTCCTCGCATAATCGTTTCTTTCTCGCGGCGGCGCGTCGATTGAAAATTCAGACGGCAGTTCGAGGACTCGGCAGTCGCATCGATGAGGGTGTTTATATTAAACTGATGTTTCACGCGAGAGACCGCGGCTGGGCGGAACGCGCACGCGAGCCGAACACGTCGACAGTGTTTTCGCGCGCTGTTCCCGACGAGTGATGGACGTCCGAACGGATGATTGGCATTGTGAATGACGTGCCGGAAATCTTTTGTAGAAAATATAAGTCACCGACGCGGTTCAGAAAATTTTTAATTTCTTCAGAAATGATTTGATTTTTTTTAAGTGCATTTTTATTTAGTTGCTTGAGATGTTTTTTGTTTTCACCGCGAAGTTACTTCAACAACTTGAAACATTTCATACAAAAAAAAAAAAAAAAAATTAATGAAAATTTTTACTTAACTACGTATTAATTTTATCTTTCGCGTCACGGTTCGCTTCGCTCTTTCGATTAGTCGACTATTTTCTTCCGTTTCGCGATAGCTTTAATTTCTCGGATCAAACGGGGAAGCGATTGCAATTTAACGGCGATCGGTTCGCACCTCGCTAGCAATCTCGGGATATCGGCATGTTTAAGGAGGAGCGGGATTCAACCGCACTTATAGTTAGTTCTCGACTCGGCGTCGCTGCTGCTGCTGCGGCCGCCGCTGCCGCGCTCATAATCCAACTGCAATTTCCAAGCGCATAACACGCAGCCGCGAAGGAAATCGGGTCGCGCCGTTTACGGACGAAAACCCGACGCCGCCGATAGAGAATCGATCATTCCCGGCCGAACGTTAAAAGCACGAAAAGATCGACGCGCGCGCCGGGAAATCACGTTCGTCCGAACTAATTATCCGTCCGCGAGCGGAATAGAAACGTCGGTGCGGGGCCGCACGTATGCGACTTAACGTTAGGATAACGTACGTGCAATTCCGAACGAGGACGAGACCGGGCCGCGCAAAGTTCATGTGAAAGGGGAACCAATGAGCATGAAACATGCAACAAATATATGAGCACGTGTGTGTGTGTTCATGTGTGTATGTGAGCACGATATATGGCGGATATATCCACCTACACAGATTTGCGCGCGTGCCTAAGCCACACATGGCTTAAGAACTCTCGCGGTGAATCTATAAGGATAATCTCTTTCTCTCTCTCAGTGCGTTTCTCTATATATATATATACGAAATGGCTCTCGGATTTTTTTCCGTTTTTTAATAATAATATCTACGAAGAAATGAAGATATTAAATCTCTTTGCGGCGTGTCTTTATATATATTCCATCTTATTTAAATTTTTTATTTTATTTTACACTATGTAAATTAAAGCGGGTTTTGTGCTCTTCGCTTTCGCAAAACTTTGAGGAATTTAAAGACGACTTTTTTTCTTGTTAGTTCTTTAATAATAATATTCGAAAGACAAAATGCATTACACGTATTAAAAGAAATTTAATTCACTGCTTCATATTTGCGATTAAAAAAAAAAAAAAAAAAAAAAAAAAAAAAAAAATAAATCAGAGAGTTTGCGAATAATTTGCATTATTTTAAATTCTCCACAGGAGAGAGAACGCGGGTTTGTATGACGTCAAAAATCTATGAAAAATTCTGACGGGAAATTTAATTTTAAGGATGCCGGGAAGCCAATTTCAGGATGCTGTAATTTTGACAGAATAAAAATTCGATCACCGGGAAGCTTTTAAATTCGCGTAATTCAATAACGTCCGATATTTTCTCTCTCTCTCTCTCTCTCTTTTTCTCTTTCTCTTGCGTCTCAGAAAAATGAAGAAGAATTCATTTTGCAAAGGGCGAGAGCCCGACCTTAGCAATCATTATTATCCTGATCCCTCCTCCGACACGTATTCCTCGTGTTCCTCCCCTTCCCTGCACGCGCTCACGTTAAAAACCGCGCGCGTGTTTTCAGCGCTACCTCACCTTACGCGTCTCGCGCGCTACAAGGTTACATTCCCATTAGGCATCTCGCTGTAAGGATCTCGAATTTAATTGCCCGATCGACAAATTGCGCTATCAAGTACAACAGGTTTGAGAAGAAAAAGAGAAAAAGAGCTTCAGAAACAATCGGAGTCTTGCACGTTTTATTTCCGGAACAAAGTGCTCATTTTCCGCTTTCCATTTATCACTTTTACGAACTTACTTATTATTCTTTTCTGTAAAATTTCGAGAGAGAGAGAGAGATGTGCTCTTCGGATAAGAACATTCGATTTACATGCAGTCTGACATAAAATTTAATTACGCTTTCAGCGACTGAATAATGTTCTGGTGTTAGAGAGGTAAACGGCGCATTTTCGTGTTTCACCTGTCGCATAGCGGAGCACGCTATTTACAGAAAAAAAAAAAAACGCCGGCTCGCGCTTTTTCGCGGCGGTTTGCCATCGTGCGATGGAAAAAACCACTTTTCCCGGCGACACGCGAGAATAAAAAAAAAAAAAAAAAATGCGGACAGAGGGAAAAGACAAATATGACCCGATTGGACACTTTGGCTAAAGTCCCGGGCAAATTTGACCCTTCGTTTTTAAGTTTACGTTAACCGACGCAAGTCAAACGGGCGTCGTCGTCGTCGTCGTCGTCGCTTTAATCACATAATCGAACGGCAAACGCCGAGCTTAACACATTAAGCGAGTTAGCGCAACCGTGAATGTAAAGACCCGTTTGCGTTGGCTTCAAAGAGTGCGCGCCGATGAAAACTAAATTTTACATAGCGGCGACGGCAAAGCCATTTCTGTGCAGCCGCTGTGGATTTTTCGCGGTTTCTCGTTCGATGACGTCGGTTACAATTCCCTCCGCTCGAACGATGCTTTATCAAAGTTTATCGACTGCATTCTGTAACCGTGTAAAAATTGCCCATGCAATTTCTATGTTGTTCTTTTTTTTTTTTTTTCTATTTTGTTTATACACTCTCGCAGAGATGAAATGATTGCACGCGGTTGCATTTTTTATCGTCATTGTCACCGCGCCGTTGATATCTCTATTGGTATCAACGTCTGTCAAGTGTCAGTCGTAATTGGACAAGATTATTACAGAGAATCACAGTCACTTGCACGAATAAAATATTGATTTTTTAAAAATACGGATCATGTAACATCATATAATATATTTAATGAAAAAAATGGAAAATTTCTGCCCTCTCAAAAAAAAAAAAAATACTCCGAATACGCAAGCGAGAAATCCCGAAGGACGAAGCAGGAGCGACAAGGACGCGAGCGGAGTGAAGTTCGCTGGATCGAGAGGCGAGTAAGGAACGAGGAGATGAGAGGGAGAAAGAAAGCGGGGCGAAGGGGGGTAGTCGAGAGGTTTCGCGGAGAGCTTCGACATGCACGATGCACGTAGCGAGATAACTGGTTTCGCGGAGCCTGCTATCATGGCACTCTAATTACCAGCCATTACACCCGGCGAGCCCCTCTGAATTGTTGCGTTCTCTACCTACACTCGTACTAACCGCTCGACCACCGAGACCGGCATGCCCCGACCACAGCTTTAAATGCGGAATTAATATACCGGCCGGCACTCATTTTGCGCGCCGGCGTTTGTTGTTACGCGCGGTTTTCCCTGTGCCCCCGCGCGAGTCCATCTCGAGTCGTCTTTTCCCCGCGATGACGTTCGACATCCTAGAACGAAAACTGCGGACGTAGACCGCAACAAGCGCCGAGTAAAAAGTGAGCCGCGACTATCTTCGAAACGACCCGAGATGATCTGAGCGAATTTTTAAATTCTATTGCGACCCCCACAGCGAGCTTTATATTCTTGTCTTTTTTTTCCTCTCCCTTAAAAATGGGAAGTGAAAGAGGTAGAGGATTATGTAGGAAATTTGTTTTTTCAGACATCGAAATATACATCTGTGTTTTACCGAAGCGCGATAACTTTTTTCCAACAATTAAAAATGTAACGCTTTTTACGTAGCCTTTTCTTCTTCAGACGAGTTCAATAACGAGATTACTTTGGTAAGAATATTTTAATTTTCGACGTTAACCGGACGCGCTACATCTCTCACTTTTCAACGCGTCGCGCACGTTGCGAAAATTCTCCATCCCATTCTCCCGTTTAATACGACAATTCTCGTAGCTCGTTAGCAATGTTACGAATTAACTCACTCACTCATTTATTTATGCGCGGCCCTTAATTAACATCTCCCATCCTCGCTTTTAATTAACATCTATTTATTCCCGCGGGACGCATGTTTAATTCCTAAAGACGATTACAACCGTGAACGCTGCTGACGCGCGCGCGTTATACATCGTCCAGAAGACGCAAACATATAGGCAACTATGTGTACAACACATAGCTCTCCGGGTTTTTAAACAATAAAAACGTACTCGTCAAAAATTTTGTTGCGCCAACAATATCAACCGCACACAGCAGGAACGAGCTGCGATCGGAGAATATAACGTTGAGTCTGCTGTGCACAAACATCATCTATAACAAACGATCTCATATCTAGGCCAGTACGGCCACGTATCTGCGGGTTCAATTAAGTGAAGCTGTGTGCTGTATACATTTTGTATACACCGAAAGTTTCCCAAACTTTCGCTGCACACACCGTGAAAAAAAGAACTGTGCGAAAATTGAAATCGATTTCTTTTTTTTTTTTTTTTATCGCGCGCAATTTTTTAAGTTTCCTCTAATTTCGAATATTGTCTGTGAAAATTTGTATTTGGTTTTGTTTGTATCTGACAAAATATTGAAGAGATACTTTTCCTTGCGAGTCTCAGGAATCTCAGAAAATATAAAAGCTACGTAATTGAAGAATTAAATATAATTTTTTCAATAAAAGAAAGTTTATTATACAGCTTTACTCCGTGACTCCGCGAAATGCGTCTCTCCAGTTTAAGCCCGAGAACGAAGATCACTTTGAAAAATTACAGTACTAAAGCGGACCTTCGGGCTCTTATCTAAGTTATTGTTCAAGTCCGGCGACGGCTGGAAGGCGACGAAGCGGACATACCCGGTGTCTCGCAGATATTTCGTACTTTAACTACGAATTCCTCGCGTGCTTGAAAACACATTTGTTTTCTCTCTCTACAATAGAATCGAACACGACAATTTTTGCTTTAAAATCTTTTTTTCTCCGTTACAAGAAAAACTTATTTTATTGACAGCTACGGATTTTCGTTCGCGATTGTTCAAGTTACAGAACAAACGTCAAAATTCTTGGATGTTAAATCGGCAATGGAAAATAATGTGTAAAAATCGATTCACTTTTCGCGCTAAAACGCAGTTGTCTTCAAAAACAATTATAAAACAAGAAACACGTCGTACACCTTGTATATGAACACACACACACACACATGAACGCACACAATCGCACGAGTTCGGAAGATCCGTGGAACCCTCTGGTAGAGAACAACGCCATATTCGCGCCATGGGGATCCATTCTACGGCTTATCAATGGCTTATGACGTACATTAAAGGATTGGAAATGCCGAAGATTGTCAATGAGCCCCTTTCACCGTCCATTAGCCGAACAGCGCGCACGAATTTTACGCGCGCCGTCCTTGAGGAGCGTTTCTTGACCATTACGGACGGAAGGATATATGAGACGTCCGGGACGCGCGCGAGGAACAATTTTTTAACTTCGTATCGGTCCGATAAAAGCCGAGTCGCGCGATACCGCGGGAAGAGTCGAATAAAAGTGCCTTGTAAATGCAAAGACAATTCCATTTATATCGTCGACGATTATTTTAACGAAGCGAGACTTCGAGGAATGTGTATGGAAAAATATGAGATGAGAAAAATTGAGACTTACCGAATTATTAATAAAAAAAAAACTTAAGAAACTCAATCAAAAATTGCAGGGAGACGTTTCAAATTGTAAAGAAAAATCCGATTTCTCTTCTACAATCAATTTTTGTTCAAACCCATCGCTTCGTAATTACGAATGTCAAAAAGATGATAATTTGATAAGACAGAGAGTTAGTCACGTTCCGTACATCAGAATTTAAGTGGTATACAAGACAGTTGCACCTAAAGATTCACCGCTCGACATGAGCGGTTGCCTCGCGGCGTTCGTGTAAATAGTTGCAAAATCATCGATAAATGATTTAACGGAACGAGAGAGTGATTCGGCCCGTGATTGCGCAACGCGCGACTACCATCGAGATAAGCATCGAGCGAGCTTGTATGCACGAGAGAGAGTCGCATTCGAGAGAAGCGGCTCGTCTGCGGTTCTCTCACGAATCTTTCTCGCGCGATTGGTTTTCTCCGCAACCAAGTCGGCGCGGGATTGTTTCTCTTCTTATGAGAAAACGCGCGCGCCGTAGTGTTATCCAACGAATCTAACGCCGGTTCATTGGGTAACGACACGTAAATCCATTCGCGGGACGAAAATATAAAAGATCGAATGCAACGTGGAAACCTACCGCGGTTGAATTAATAGTAACTTGGATAATACGACTTGCGCCTAACCTTTTCGTGAGATGCCTTCGAAGAGGAAACCTTGTTAACGCTGATTCGATCGCGGAGGTCGCGGTGAGGCGGACATTAAGAAGTGATTTTTGCACCGACCTTTTGTTCCTTTATCCTCTTCTTGCTTTATCTCTCGGCATTATTTTACGTTCAGCATCTACACAGATAAATAAAAGTAAATGAGAAAGAGAGAATTAAATATAAATTAAATCAAGAGGCACGGTAGTGCCTCCACAAAAAATTTTATTCCATGAAAAATAAATAAATTTTTTATGGAATATTAAAAATTTAACGTAGATCGCATCGATACAAAATATTTTTGTTGCAATAGTATGTAGTACTACTATACTAAGTAGCGTTTTGAGCAGAAATAAGATTTTTCTATGCGAACATCATAATATCGCATTTCGATATATATCGCATTTCGATATATATCGCATATCGATATATCGATCTTTTTTTTTGTTTTTAATTGCCGATTCCAGCAAAGTGTTAAAATTTTAATTAACCAAAAAGCCTCCGATTCATCTTTATGCAACTTTATATTTATTACAAATATCATGCCAAATATATTTCGCACATCTAGGCATATGTTTTGAATTATAAATATCTCGAAACTATGTTTATGATCATACTAATAACATGTCAAATGTGTCAAATGTGATACAAATACTTGTCTCGCTGAGATCTGTACGGACCCCAGAGAAAAAAACAGAATGTATTGGAAAATATTTTTAAAAATCAAAGATCGAACAATCTTTACAAGAGCACGACTTAGCGCGAAGAATATTTGTGACGTATCGCTGTTAATTATTTTTCATTATCTCTATTTTGCGCTTAAATAAATTGAGAGATTTGTTTCTTCAAAAATCCCTAAGTACATATATATATAAATCGATGTGCATTCAGTGTCGCTCGACGTTACACGCGTGATGGGAGCAACGTATAGGGGAGATAATATAGACACTTTCCGGTGCAATTTCATTTTCGGTCCATCCCGGACGCGGGACAGCTCGTCGTAATCGATTTTCGTTCCGCGAAAGAAGGGCTTCGATCGTTCGGAGAGAATAAAAAGGGCGTCTTCCTCTCGGCTGCCTTTTCCACACCCTCGGCCGTACTTATCGCGGACGTAGCACTTTTACCACGGTCGGCCATTTCGTCACGGGAAGAACGAAGTCAGGACGTGAACAATCGCGCGGCCGAGTCGGGGCGAACGTCCGCGGCTTGTCCAAGTCTATAAAGGCATCGAAATGGATCCCGTTCGAAAGGACATTACGGACAGTCGTCCGGACATGTCCGGATTGTCGTCTGTCAAACGTCCTGTGTCGATATAGAGCGGAGATTGTAGAGTAAAATAGCTGCGCGATCTTATAAATAATTGTTATTATCTTTTTTTTTTATTTTCTGATAATACAAGTAGCTTTTCTTGAAATTGTCAGAATTTCTCTACTCTTTTACGTTACCATACTTTTACGTATTGTCACTATATTAAAAAAAAAACAAACACAAATGAGGATTTTTCTTTAGAAAATGTTCGCTTATGCGGTCTTGAATTCTGCGATATATTATTTTTATATTAATTACACAGCCGTTTTGTTGCTTTTCTCATTCTGCGAGAACACGTCGTAAAAAGTCTCTCGATGTTGAGAAATAGTTTTCAACATCTGTCTCTCAATAAGATACATACAGTGATACACAGGCGCAGCCTGACAAGGTAATGATACATTAGACAATATACACGCGCGCGTCGCGCTCCTGTCATATGAATTCTTAATTTATGAGACTTCTCGGAAATCGATACACGCAGCGCGGCGATACTCGTTGGCGGAATGCACTAAAACCCGGGCGAGATTGAATATTTCACGACAACGAAGAGTGAAAGGCGACTGTCACCTGATGAATTCCTAAAGCCCTCGGCGAGCGCAGGAGGTCTCGGTAAATCACGATACACCGGATCATGTAGAGTGGCTTGAGGCACTCTCGACTCGACTTGATAAACGCTACCCACGTATCAGTTCGCGCGCGTCGACGTTATATTCTTCCGATAAATTAAGCGTGTCCGATTACTTATGGCGAGAGACGTTGACTGAACTATGCCGTAACTCTCAGACATGTGTGAAGACTTTGATAGGGGATACACGAAAAGAAGAGCCACTCAAGTTTTACGATAAATTAGTAATGATCGGAGACGTTAATGTTGGAACGAGCATATAAAACACACTCGTTTTATTATTACATGTATTTTATTATCAAAACTATTATGTATAACACACACATATACACGCGCAACGTGCATACCAACTTTATATTCGTTCGAAAAAACCAAGGAGTTAAGCAAGGATTTAACTAAAAGTAGTTATATATGAGAGGAGATGTTTAATCGAAAGAGAACTCTTCGGTTAGCGTAAGAACGAAGCAATTGCGCGAACTTGGCGAAGTTGTGAGCGCGCCAAAGTTAGATAGGAAACATCTGTAAACCAAACTTTAATTCGGCGCGAGGCAACTACGAGATTATATAGCAGCTAACAACAAAACACGTTGCAACAACCGACCGTGTTTGTTTGTATGACACGGCGAAACGTCGAGAAGTACGAAATCAAGCGGTTCTCGCGTTCAATTGCAAGCAAAATCTCAATGTAATAAACAATATATCGCGTTTGATACGAGAAACGACGAGAAAATGCAAACTGCGGAGTCCGTAATTTGTGTTGAGCCCACGCGATAGTCCGAAAATTCGAAAGTTCTAAAAACAAAAAAAATGAAGAGATACTGGAGTCTCTCCCGAATGCAACTCGAGAGGAGAAAACGCGCTTGTGAAATGAAACGGCAGAATGCGAAGAGGTTGCGTCCGGCCGCAAAATAGCAAATTCCGAGAACGGACAGCATGTAAATGGAATTGAAGCGATTTTTAAATATCGCGTCCCTCACGACGTCCTCGTCTGTAATTAGCATTATTATCTCGAGGCTGCTGTCGGCCGAGAGCGAGAGAGAAAAAGAGAGAGAGAGAGAGAAGGCCGTTCATCGAGCGAGTCCGAGCGTGACTGAACGCGCCGAGAAAAAAGGAGCAGCTTTAATCGCACCTTGACCAAATCCTTATTCATATTCGCGCGCGCGCGTGTGTGTGTGTGAGTGTACATGACATTTCACATTTCGATTACGGACTCGATTGAATTTCGTTGTAAATAAGACGTCCCCGCTAATGGATAATGGACATTGTCCGATAAAAAGGTGACGAGATCGAGCAACGTCTTCCTTAAATAAATAAAAAAAGAGGATAACGTTGAAATCTCTTTAAAAAATACAAAATCGCGATTTCTTTTTTTTTTCGATCTGCTGGACCAGTCATTTCTCTCGCGGAACGTCTATTATTATCGAATAGCATTTTATCATCGGATTGTGTGTCTCTTTGCATTTTTTTCTTCTTCCTTATCCGCGAATATAAATTTATCCGGCGTGGATTAACTTACGGCGTAGCGTCGCTAAAAGCCATCGCGTCGGGATTGCTAACGAAACGGAAAATTGGGTCGGGCGCGAGCGGAAGTCAAGTCTCCGCTCATTAGTGTGTTGTCTTTGTGCTGCCGGCGCGAATAACAAGTTCGAATTAACCGGATGTTAAAGGAGAAGAAGGAGAATGGATTCTACGCAAATGAAAAACGGGTGCGCGAAACGAAAAAGAAAGGAAACGGTTCGGAGGAAAGACAAGGAGATTCTACACGTGAATGAAGAATGCGGAGGAAAAGGGGAAAAAGTGAGAAAAAAGAAAGACAAGAAAGAAAGGAAATAGGAAACGCGCACTGCGACACCTAACCTAACGAAGAGCGTAAGTTTAATCAGTCGCACTGTTCGGACCAGCTTTTCGTGTTTCCCGTCCAGAACGAAGTAAGATGAGATTTACCGCGCGAGAGGTCAGTAAAAAAAAAAAAGAAACAAAAAATAAATACGATAGAGAGCGTCGGCCGACGCGAATGAAAACAATCGCGTGATGCGCGCGAAACTATACGGCGGCCCTCGGATACTTGATTCCAAGAACAAGCGCCGTATAAATGGAAATTAACTCTTTCCCTTTTTTTTTTTTTTTATCCCCGGCCGCATCGCATGACGCCGCAGATGCGATATTTCCCGTCGCGTCTTAATTCACCGCGCACGGTGATGTTTAATATCACGAGATCGTAACACGACCGGCAACGGAGTTGCGGAAATGGAGCGGCCGATTCGGCGAAACGTGTAAAGACGCGCTCGTAAAGTTATTCGATCTGCTATTTGAGTTCTTCATTCCCGCGGATGTAAATCGGACGTTTCGAAGATCGTGATGTTGCGGCAGTAATTTCGTTAGAGTTACGGGAAACAAAAATTTAAAAGAAATTTTTTTCTAGAGTTTTCCTAAAATTACGTGAAATTAGCCAGACTCGACTAATCAGCACTATTGTGACTTAATATCTTTTTTTGCGTTTAAAAAAATTCAAGATAATACCAAAAGACGCTCTTCGTTTTTTTTCAACGCGCTACAAAACAACGAATATACACCTCAAATGATCCTTTTATTTGCCTCTCGCCGTTGTGGCGTCTAAACAATTTCTCGCCTTTATTCTCTCACCGAGATAGGGTGACGATAATCATGATGCACCGCCGGCGGAGACACCGCTCTACATTTCTGAAAGCCGACTTCTTGCCGCCGCGCGCGTCTTTTCTTCTCTATTTTCATTATTCTTATTCCCCGACGCGACGCGGTAGCACCTGCTGAAGCTTCATTCTCCCTCGCGACAAACAGAGAGACGCTACTAATAAGCACGATCCGTGCTTTTACGCCCGTCTTGCCTCGAGTACGTACTCGTCGAGCTCTGTCATTTGGTTTTTTTCCCCTCTTTTTTCTCCCTGCTTGTCTCTGTTTCCATATATAGTTGCGGAGAAGATAACTCTCACATGATAACGCGTATTCTCTCTCTCTCTCTCTCTTTTTCTCTCTCTTGTGAAAACGCGCGGTTGTTCGACACGCGGCTTAAAAGCTACAAAAATCGAAATTTCGCGTCTGTAAAATATTAATTGAACAGATGGAACAGAGATGATCTCGAAGAAAAACTAACTACGCGAGTAGCGCGAATTCGGGCTGGCAAAAAAAAAAAAAAAACATCAATATTGTTTCGCACATACAGTGCACGCGACTGTACATATCTCGCGTATAAAATTCACGTGTCAGTAGAGTTTTACAAGTTCCAATTAATAGATTTGTTGCGTATCAATTACCGCGACGGGAGGCGGAAAAGCGTTTTTCGCCCATTTATGTGTGCGCGCGTTCGAGTGCGCCGGAAAACAGGATCGGGGCTATGTGCACGGAGAACGCTGATAACCAACGTTTCGATCCGGCGTCTAAACTGAAAAATTGTTTCCCTGAAATACACGGGTATCGTAACACGACACGTGTTGTTACGGTAACGAAGCGCGCTGACGTTAATACAAAAGTTTTATGAGATCTCTCGGAGCATCTCCTGGCTTTTCGAGATACGTATATTTCGTATGTGTAAGTTCTGATATTCCTCGTGCAGTAAAGCCGCATCGCAGAATTTTAAAAAAGAAATATCGCGCGCATCGAAAAGGATATTAATACACCGAGCGTAACATCCTGGTCGTTTCATGGAGACACGATTTTGCAATTTCGCACAGATCGGGAATAGATTCGCTAAAGTTATTCAGAACAAAGTTACGAGAGAGAGAGAGAGATCGCGCGAAGACAGTTAGTCGATAGTTTTTCTACCTCAAATCTAAATGCACATTATATTATCGTTTATTCGCGAGACAAATCGCATAATGAAGTCACTCTATTGCAACACGTCTAAAATTGACGTGCTCCGATATTAATCTTACAACGTGTATTTCGCGACAGAATTCTCTCTCTATTTTTTTTTCTCGCCATTTAAAGTTGTCCTCTGATAATGCGCGTAATCGGTACTTCGCGAGAGATAGAGAAATTCGCCGTATCTCTCGCTTTTTGAGCGCGGAGGGATTTTATTCGCGAGATTAATTCAATTCTTGCAAAATTATCCTCGCATTTCGCGGCATAATTGGCCGACCTCGAGAACGAAATGATAGGTTAAGAAGTATCGTGTAGCGCATTTATATATAGAATGTATGTATATATATATATATATATATATATACATACATGTATATTTTTTTCTCCTCGATTTCGTGCGCGCGCGCTGCAATGCTAGCGATTTCTATCGCGATCTTCGCAGAGTCGGCGCGAAAATCGCGCGCTTTCTCTCGCGCGCGCGCGACCGGCGTGATGCTCCTCACCAGCGCGAGGTGTGAGATTTGCATCGGTGATTACGGATGATCGGCCTCTTCCGGGAAAACTACGCGACCCGCACGGTCAAGTATTTCGCAACGTGTAAAAAAATCAAAAATTGTACATGCGAGATATGTTGAGATCATCCCAAAGAAAACGAACGGTACTCGGCGACGGAGAGTGCGCAAAAACACAAGTTTACGCTTCTAGAATTCACTTCTTGCCTGGAAAAAAAAAAATATTTTTTTAAGTCTTTAAAAACTTTAATTTTTTAAATTGTCACATATTTTATCTTTTTAACGCCATCACGTGGATTTTGTTTCTCGTATTTCTGCGCGCAAACCTTGTACGCGGTTTCAACGAGCACGATTGCTCGTTACGGTGACATCAGCGTGACGCATTCCTCAATTAGGCGCACTTCAAAAGGACGCGCGTTCCCGGCCTTAATTTAATCGACAAATCCCGCGATTCGCCCGACAGAAGCGGGTGCATAACGCACACGCCTTCGGCCTTGTGCCACTCAACAAGTGCACTCGGCGGTCGCGGAAGAGCACGGCGACTGCCGCAACGGCGGCTGCAATCGACGCATTACACACGCATTACCTGCCAATCAGTAATCGATTTGACTGCCATGGCAACAGAGCTGCTTTTTTCCTTCGGTCTGACCCGGCCCGCCGATAATCAGGCGAGGGAAAGCCGGTCGAAGAGGTGAGAGAGAGAGAGGGAGAGCGAGAGAGAGACCGCTCCGGTCGACCGAAGCGTGCACTCGATATTAACTCGATTCGCGCTCAATGCCCCGTCCGATGGCTAAACGAATTAACCGCGACGAAATGAGAATTGCCGCTCGTAAACAGGAACAGTTTTTGCGTAATATTATATTTAACAAGGGCGTGCGCGCAAATCTCTCACGGCGAAAACAAGCGAGGAATTATGGAGAATAGGTGGCAAGTCATCATTGGCGACTTTTACTTTGTGCGCGACAGAGAAAGAGAGAGAGAGACTCGTAAAATATCCGCTCTTTTCGTTTGCATGTATCTATGTATATAATTTTGTTGCACACGTAAATATAGTATATGCACTTCTTACATATGTACATACATACTATACATACATACATGCATTTCCCCGTTTTTCGATATTTCACGTGAGGCGCGCGATCGAAGATATTCACTTTTATTCGCTTTTAAAAGGCAAAATATCTCGGGGGATTCGCGACACCGACGCGAAAATAGGTTTATCCATATTCGCGATGCGCACACGTGAGACGCGGCTCGTGCGCCGCCACTCAGCGATTTCCCTGGTATTTTACTTTGAAATCAAACGGAAAAGAGAACTCCGAGAAATGTCTGCCATATATATATACACTGAGAGACGGGAAAAATCTCTCGCGTTGCAGAGGAGCATTCGCGAGGAGAGACGAGCGTGTAACTATACGCGCAATCGCGACGACGATGCTCGCACGAGCGATCGTTGAGAGCATAATGTCGCGGAAGTAACGTAAACCGCGGGATCGAGCGAGAGCGTGTGTGGCCAATATTCCGACGTGCCGATCGTAACCGGATTCGCGTGACTCACGCAAATCCGACACTCGATAATTTCGCGCGCGCGATGAAAATTCCGGGGGGGGAGAGAAAGGGGTGCGAGCGAGCGAGCACAAGCATTTTCGCGCGCGAAAATATCAAGGCGCGTCAAAACTTTTATTGTCAATTTTAAAATTATAATGAGATAATTTAAATGTCATTAAAAGTTTTCCTTCAAAAAGTCCGGAGAAAGCGCGGAAGAGACAGGAATGTAAATAAGATAAAAAAAAAAAAATGTTATTAGATAAAAAAAAAAGTGTCACGTCCACGGACGTTCGGACGTGATTGAACGACGAGAAAATGAAGAATGTCCGCCGATCGGTCAAAGAAGACTAATTAGCTCGGTATCCCGCCCACCTAACGCCGCCGTCCCACTGCCCGACTGAAACGACCACGGCGACATTCGATTATGATTAAGCTAATTCGAATTTGATCTATGTCAGGTGGATATAATGGGGAGGTCTCGGTAATTACATATAAATCAAATTATACTTCGCGTATATATCCGTTTGACAAATGCCGCGTCACGTCGCGAGCGATCGGGTCAATTACGGCACGCGTCCGACGCGAAATTTTATCGCGATGCCGATTATATTCGGGAGTAATGCGGCGGCAACGACGGCGGCGGTCGCTTTTCGAAAGTGACATTTGTACGCATATCCAACGTTTTAGCCGATAAAAGACGCTAAATATATGACCGATCAAAATGTTAGCTCCGAATCGAGAAGACTGCGCGCGAAATATGTGTGTCAAAAGTTTATATTCAGTTTTTCCGTGTGCGAGAACACACGCAGGAGAGATAAGAATTTAATATACGTCAGATATATATTAAGATACCGTGTCTGGTGTGACATAGAATTAGACAGTTGCATTTAGCGCTAAATGCGCGGCGCGCGCGAATACTTCGGCTCGTATTCGCACGGGATCTGGATGAGGAAGTTCAAAGACGCTACACACACACACTTCGACACAGTCGACGCTGAACTTCGATCGAAATTAACCGCGTCGATTTCGCTGAAAGCACGAAGTTTCGTCGCGAACTTTGGCCGAAGTCGGCGGATTGATTAATTAAAATTCATGGCGCGACGTGGCCGATAGTTGGCTCTTCTAATGAATTTGTTCCGCGAGATTGCGAAGCCGTAACTGATTGTATAAACTAAAAATCTCGAATAAACGCAAAAAAAAAAAAAAAAGAAGAAGAAGAAGCAGAAGACTGGATGTGACACTTTTGAGAAAATAAAATTGTCGTGACTCGATCACTTGATCGATCTCGTGCAAAAACGATCAGCAATTTTTATTCGAACGATGTAAACCATCGCGCGAATAAGATGTCATCGCGCTGCTTGAAACATTTGCGCACGAAGGTTCAGCGGACTGAAATTCTGAGACAATGGGAAACGTTAATCATGAAAAGTCGAAACATTCCGCGTCCGTGCGTATGTGTGTGTGTGTACACTGTTTTTCGCAGTGAAGCGCGTCCGCAATTAGACGCGCCGGCGGCCAGGAAGTAGTAGAGCCGTGTAAGATCGGTCGGCACGCCTCTGGGCGACGAGCGATTTCGTGCCGCGATGCGTCGACCGCCGGCGCATCGGGCCGAGATCTCTTTCTAAATGCGGCGCAGATCCGACACCGATAAAGGGTACCGATGTAACCCACCGCCGCGCCGCCATGCTTTGCGTGCCGCATTTCCGAGAGCATGGGAGCGTTTCGATCGCATCGATCTCTCGATATCCGCGCGAAATTTCGTCCGTGAGAAAAGCAAACCCCTGTCTCACACCGTGTTTTTTTTTTTTTTTTTTTTTTTTTTTTTACAGAAACATTTTTAAAAATCTTTTAAATAACATAAGAATAAATACAAGGAACTGTGTGTAAAATTGTAACAGAGAATCGTAAGCTCTTATACGCATTCTCGCGTCCGTCATCTTTCGAAAAGAAACGTCTTCTTGACTGCAACATTAGTAGCAACGCGGGAGAAACAGTGAGTCTGGACAGAGCGCCGCAACATGAGTGGCAATTCGAAATGATGCCCTGAACATTCCGAACGGTGAACATTCCCAAGTGTCTGCATCGTGTTGGATTCATCCGACGAAATGCCTACGGGGTTGCGAGAAAGAGAGAGAGAGAGAGAGAGAGACAATCTGCATTTAAAGACGATAAATCATATCCGTATACGCGTCACGAGCGAAACGGGCGCAATTTCGGTTTCCTGCCCGTTCATCTTACCGCAACATTCCGTTCCCTCTGGCTCTTCGAAAACGCGCCGCGAGAAACTGTCGATTTGTCGTATCTACCGTCGGGTGAGGAGCCGCCGGCGATACGTGTATCTTGCAGCTACGAAAAGGGAGTGAGAGAGAGAGAGAGAACGCACAGGTGTGCGCTCGTAATAGACGTTCGATATCATCGTGGGTATCGTTGCGATCTTCAGGAGCCGCTTACTCTGCCAGCTCGTCACAGGAAGCCGCGCGAGATCTCGACTTTTTCGAGCGAGACGTATTACTCGCGCCGTTGTAGAACGCGCCAATCTTCTATGACCACCTAGAAGATTACATCAAAGCGTATCGTATATGATGTAGACCTAATTTCGACACGTATATCAAATACATGTTTTCCCCCTTATAAGACTCGGCGTCGCAACCACGTAATCATTTCGCGCACGATGGTCGCTTATTTATATTTATCTAAATTAATCGCGTTTCCACTCGTTATCGGCAGCCTCTCGGAAACGGGTTATAAAAAATATACTTCGATAATAAATATTTCCCCGCGCGCGGTTGCAAGAAAAAAAAAGAGAAGTGCGTTTTTCGCGCCCGGAGAGTCTCGAGGAAACTGAATTATGCGAGAGATTAACCGGCCGTCGCGCAAACAAGTCTTAATAAAGGAAAGATCCGTTTGATAGTGCAATGTACTTGGAATACAAAAAAAAAAAAAAAAAATGTGCGGAATGTGTACGTGTTGCACAGACAACTCTCGTTCTTATATATGCGCGCGTACAGGTTCTGCAGCTTTTAATCTTGTGCTTTTCGCCTTGATGCTTCTTTTTGTCTTTCATCATTTTATACCTCTTATCTCTCTCTCTCTCTCTCTCTTTCTCTCCCCTCGATGTCCGGCGATACTGTCCGTGAGCAGCAAAAAACCAGACGGTTTCTCAATTCGCGAAATCGGCGTGTCTTTGATTTCGCGATCGAAAAGGGCGGGAAAGAGGCGCGCTGCGGCTCCGAAAATTCTGAAATTGCGTCCGGTTTTGTGTAATACGCGTTAATGGAAGTCGGGAGAGAGCCTCGCATTACCACACCACCGGTGATTCCTGAGAGAAAGAGAGAGAGAGAGAGAAGGTGAAATAATGCTCGGGGAAAGGGGGATGTGCAAAGCGAGGCGAAGGTTGAGATGCAGTGCGTTGAGATGCGCGGCCGTTAAGAGGAGCAACCTTCCATTGAAATTATCCCTTTCCGCGCGTTTCGCGGACGTTATTTCGTGTGGTCTACCGTACATACGTACATCGCATCGATGAGGAATAATTAGACGGTGCGGGATTGCGAAGAATTTTGCGGAAACGATACGCGGATTCATCGCTTCTCTCAGCGGGATTTCGACTCTTCCGCGTCTAATCTGCTTTTTCACGTGTGCTCGAAAGCATCAAATTTCCGAGCAATAAAAAACAACGTATGTCCGAAGCATCTTTGAACTTCTCTCATTTTCTCTAGTCTTACAATCTTCCTAACATTTTCTTCTTTGTTGTTCTCTCTCTCTCTCTCTCTCTCTCTCTCTCTCTCGGTGTAATAATCACATTGTTGACTACATCTTGAGATCCTCTCGGAAGCAGTTAAACGGATTTCAGACCGATCTCATGGAGTATCACGCCTCGGCGCAGCGCGCGCTTTCCGCTCTCGCAATATTCACGAAATTGCGGGCGCGAGTTTCTGTCCTTCCGCGTTTCGACTCATCCGGTCTGATTTACATCGCAACAAGTTACTCCGGTGCCATCTTCGCGTAAGCGCACGCACTGTTCGTCGCGTCCCGAATATTACAACGTGATTTCGCCGTTGATACGTTATTTATCGACTTCGTAAGAGAACCGCGAGTTTCGGCGTTTCGAAGCTGCGCGCGCGAGAATGTCGCGCGGAAACAGTGCAACAGAGTAAATTGAATCTCTGAGCACAGCTTGTTCATTCATTTACTTTTTTTTTTTTTTTTTCTTACTTCTCTCCTCTTTTGTTCTCCGCGCGCAATTTCCTTCCTAATACATTCGCTTGTTTCTCTCGCACGTACCATTGCTGTGAATATTTTTTTTTTTTTTTAGGATAAAGCGGATTTTATCGCTTATCGTTAATTCCCCCTGTACTTGTGTGAAAAATAAAATTTATTATCGCGACATGTAGAGGACAAACGCATCTGTTTTTTCTCTTTTTTTTTTTCAAAAAAATATAAGTCCTGACTAAAATCATTTACACAGCGCGACACACATTGATAATTACTTTTCCAAGAGATCTGATCGAAGTAGTATTGATAAATTAAACGCGCGTCTTCTCCGAACAGAGATAACATCTACGCGCAAGTCAGTATTCGTCCATTGTAATTTTTTCGCGACCTCAATTCATAAAACGCTCCATAAGCGCAATAACCGATAAACGGTAAGCATCGCGCCGGCCTCTAGCATATAAGAGCCGTCGAGCGAGAAATAGCTCGCGCGCGCGATACAAGTACCCATAATATTTTACTTTAGCAGAAATTTAATTTGAGATTTAATGGCTTCAGCGCGTTTCGAGGTTTAAATACGGGAATTAAATACAAAAAGTGCTCTCTCTCTCTCTGTGCGCGCGCGCGAGAGAGAAATTTTTCATTTTACAACATACCAAGAAAGACGAGACTCTTTCCGAGAAATGGATCATCCGTGTCATCTAAAAATAACTTCTGCAATCCGTTTTCCTAAATCGGCCATTCTAACTCTCCGCCCATTCGCTTCTCCGACGACGACGATGGAATGCGTTGCGCGAAGGTCTTTCAAAGGTGGAACGTCCACGGGAAACACATTTAATTAGGCGGCACGCGAAAATACGCAATACGGGAAAGCGCGGAACGAGCGAGCAAACACACGAGTCGGGCGGGAAGAGGGTAGCAAAGCTTCGTAAATACCGGAAGCGAAAAGTCGGCAGGGAATAATTTATCCGGCTCGTCCGTGGAAACGCGCGAATTTATTGCGAGCGCAGCGCGGCCTCAAAGAGCCATAATAGCGGATATTTCGAGGACTATGAGAACGGCGGATTAATACAGTGGCGGCTGTATCTCCCTCCTCCCCGGGGTTTTTAATAAATCGCGCGGACGACAATTCGGTATTGCAATCGGCGGGCGCGAGTGAAAAGAGAGCAGCCCTCGCGCTCTCGCTCTTCATAAGCCGAAGCGTAAAGGCCATTTCACAATTCGCCTGATAAGCGCAAATATACATCAAGCGCATATATATACATAGATATTTCACAGAATACGCATTAAAGAAACAAAAACAAAAAAAAAAATCACAAGCTCGTCGTTATTCTTTCTCGAATACCTGCGCATATTTTTTGAAGTTTATTCTTTAATTCATAAAATTTAATGAAGTCCAATATACACTCTCTCTATTTTTTATCTTTTAAAATTTTAAAATCAAACATATCGTATGAGACGTTTTCTGTTTTTTTTTTTTTTTTCTGCTTGGAAGATAGTGATATGAATTGTTACACGTCAAGTAGATAATCGCGCGCGCACAAATGTGAAATAATTTCTCTTAAGCCGAAAGCAGCGACGACATCGCGCGCGAAAGAAGCGGATTTTGATAGAAACCTTAATAATAGAAATCCAATATTCACCTGGAAGTCTCGCTAAATCGTAATCACAATTACCGCGCGTGCATCATGTGCTGCGCACATAGCGAAATCGAATGATGACTTTTAAGCGCGGGCTTCTCTCTCTCTCTCTGTTATGCAGGAAACGTTAATATCGGAAACGTAACGTTAGCTTTACAAAAGCAGACTGCTTTGATGTTTGATTAAATACTGTCATACAGGATTCACAGCCGACTGCCGTGTCGACACAGGATCTCGCGAAATTATTATAGATAATTATTTACATATAGATACGAAAGAAAAGAATATGTTGGCAGTGAAATAATGTTTAATCGAGAACCGAATGTCCGTGTACGTATAATACGCGTTTCATTGAAATTTTTTTATCGAACAATGAAAGAGCATAATTTCCCGATTAACAGAAAGAATATTTTGTTTTTCCTCTAAGAAACTTTAAATCGGACGGAAAATCGAGAATCTAATTTCTGCACACATGTTTCATCAATATCGAAATGTCACACCGAACACACAGTGGAAGAGTATAATTTTCTGATTAGAGCATATTTTTTCACAACCCCAAGGAAATTATCGGGAGCAGAAAATTATGCAAACGCGACAGGTTGATCAATTATTTCAAAAGTCAAGATATTCGAGATGTGTTGAGAACTGATGACAGGGAGTGTTTGTTCTTCGCCGCGTCGTTGGGTGGATGTCTCGCACGTCGATGATGCACCGCGCGTAAAACTTGCCGGCGAATATTGCGGATTAGAGCGCTACTTCGGAAGAGAATGGAAGGGCAAGAGAATGGATAAGTGAAAAGGCGACAAGTCGGTAATACGCGCGCGAAGTTGCGCGTTGTTGTTTTTGTTTACGGATGAGATCGGTTTCGTATAATCCTCCTTACATTGTAATCGTAATTGCGAAACTTATTGTCGCGTCGTTTTTCGTATCGACGAATTGTTACAGAGAGGGAGTGTGTCATGTACCGCGGAATTAAATAGTAATATTATTAACGAACATATAAAGTCAACTAAAATAATTTTGCTCGACGCCCGGACAAGTTTAATACTTCGCAATTACGACACACGGCGCTTGTTATCCGATCAAAACATAAATTGCTCGTCGGCAAATGAAATTTCACGGCGTGAGCGCGGGTAACGCGAAGTAACGAATGTTAAAATTAACGCGGTAATTTCAATGTAAAGCTGCAGCTCACACTTCGACAGTAACAATATAAGAGATTGATAATGAAAAATTAAATCTCTTCTCTCTGTATGTAAAATGAGTGTTCCGGATAAAATTGTTACGATGAAAATTGAATGGTTGTAAAACGTCATCTGGAGTAATATATAACCAGTGAGCGCGATGAAACCGAATTGCAAACAATTTTCATCTGTAATGACATTTTGATTATTCATTTTCTTCCCATCACATCTGTTAAAAAAATATTGTTTGATACGTACGCACGACACGTGCGTTAAAACTTACGTTCCATTTTGATAACGTGATATTTTTCATTTCCCTGTGTTTAAATAATTACAAACTAATAATAATTGTTTTTTCTAAATTAAAAAAAAAACGTAAAGTTTGTGCAAACAGAAAAGCACCAATCGTTTCTAGACGCACCCTGTCTGCTCTCGATTGCGCCTGCCTCGACGGCACAGGCTAAATATTCGCGTTAACCACTTGATTGCCGATCCGACGTATTGCGTAACGTCGTTTGCCGCGATTGGAATCGTCCCGAGATCCGAGACATAGCACTGCTTGTTTACGTGACTCGGTTAAGCGCGGCGCCGGGCCCGACATGTGCTAATTGCTTAATTAAATCTAGGAAATTACTATTCCCTCGCCACGTAGAGAGCGTCGACTACGCCGTCGGCATCCGAAATCTAAGAATCCCGACTGATTAGCTCGGAAATCGGAAGCGTCGCGCCGTGGCGCGACTCCCGATGAGTGATCTTCGAGCGAATTATCCCCCGAGCCGCAAATTGGTTCAACTTCCCGCATACATTGACCTTGACAAAACTAAAATTTTCCGTATTTATTTATTTCCTAATGTATTTTTTTATATTTTTATGCAAAAAGCAACGTTGCACATGTGTGCGCGCACGTGTCAAGTTGGAAAAACAAAATTTATGCGACTGTTACTTGCGACATTTATTGCAGCGACGACGACACTATTACATTGCGCCTTGCATTTCGTTGTTTCACAAGTTACGGCGGCGGGATGTTACGATAGGCAACATAGTAGACTTTTGACTCTAATATACGTTATACGACCGTCTTTACGTCCATACGTGTTCCATATAAAGCGTCGCGCGCAAGACTGACGTGAGAGCTGACGGCCATTTTTCTTGCGTCCAACTTTAAAAATCCGTTGAAGTCGCGCGCGCGCAGCATGTAATAAATCGTTCTACCTCCTCACATAATCGCGAGAAGAATATTATATATGTTCAGTCCCTTTGTCAACAGCGTCGAATAGATTGGCAATACGATAATTACGAATTGTGTGCGGAATTCACGCTTTAGAAACTCGTTTCTAAGGCCGGGAAAATAAAAAAAAAAAAATGGGACGCGCGCGGTGGAAGAGGCGGCGTGGAAGAAACCGCACAAATAATGGAGAGATCTATTTTGAAGAATAGAGAAGAGGAATTATTTGTCGGAGCGGAGAAAGAACGGCGGACGAAGCATTAATCGAGTAACATGATACGACATATTCATCATAAAACCATAACGCGGACACTCACGGACCCGTCAGAAGTCCTCAAAGAACGCGCTCGACGGGAGGAGAAGGAGGAGGGATCCGCGGAAGCGCTTCTATTATTTTCAACCTCATAGAGAAACCGCCGCTCCTCTGTTCTCCTATTATAACCTGGAGATGTAGAAAAATAGGAGCTGGCGATCGCTTGATCCCGCGCGATATCCCGCGTTCGAAACGAGATACGAGGTTACCCCGGTTGAAAACCGTAATCGGAGATGATCCGGAAAAAGTGCGCCAGAAGCAAGAAGCGGTTTTCGAATGGCCAAGCTTCAAAATCAATCCCAATCGCAATCGTATATGATAAAATGTATGAAAGAACACAAAATAATCGGCTCGAAAAACAAAACTATCAGCGCCGTAACGAGATCTATTTAAGAAAATAATCTGCAATGTGTGTAAAATAATATCGCACAACTCGATATTTTTAAATAAATAGCGCTGATTTTTTTTTATGTACGTAAGTCACGTTTGATCGAGATGCCGAGTTTTTTTTATTGTATATATGTTTTTCTGAATTTCACGTATTTTCTCGAGATATATATTATTTCCAAGAAGGATATGTCGAAAACTCGACTCGTCTGGAGATGGCGGCCATCCTCGACCCGTCCCGATATATCGGGCTTTGATATGCTAAGTTCGAATGACTCGAGACGCACGAGAATCGACCATGCGTCGCCGCAAGTGGACCTCGAGGACCTCGTGAAAATAAGGGGGACGAGACTGTGTGCGTTAATCGAAAATCCCGTTACCGAAGAGAAGAGTTTCCCACAAGAGAGGCAGAAATCCAATCGCGAAAAGACAATTTTCCCTGCTGATTAAACGCAGGAATAATCGATCTGAAATCCTTAATTATAATTTGTCTAACATTTTAGCAAAAGATTTAATAAGAATGTAAATGGGGAGAAAAAAACGTGTTAGACGAGCGCACACACGTGAAATTTCACGACGGCTTGTTCTACTGTGGTGTGCCGCTAATTTTAACCCAAGGTAATCCTTAGAATTAACATTATTTTATCATGACATTGGCTACCAAAAGATTAAAGCAAATCTCCGAAACACGCGATATTCTCGTTCTGTCGACGACAAGCTCGAAACAGGCATAATCCAACCCATCATTTTCTCGGCACGAAGTCTACATAACCATGAAGTTCATTACCTTTTAATTACCCCGTCCGACAATAATTTTCATTGGCATTGAAACGCATCTAGCCGCGAGCCGCACAATAGCCGAGTCCTTTCTTCGGCAGCGTAGCGCGCGCAGCCATTAATTTTGCCGGTGATTCCGCAACGTTCACGATACGATGATAATTTCGCATGGTGTATATCGGAACGCGCAACATGATTGCATTGGACAAAATAGTTACAATAATTGCTACACTTGACAAACAGACGCAAGTTTCGACGTGAAAAAATAGATTTAAAATAAGGGCTGAATTCGCGTACGCGAAATATTTTTAAAGTGTAAATTACCTCCCTTTGTTAAGTCTTGTTTCAATTTCAAAAATTTTAATTGCTCTCAAACTATGGCGATTGTTAAAACTTCTGACAGTAATTTGAAAAGAACTAACACAACTCGATAATATATATTACCCAGTTAATCAAAGAAAAAACAAACCAGTGAATTAAACAGTTTAGATATTTGCGAATGTAGAAACATTTTTCGTAAATTAAAGAAATTGATAATACAGAGCTTATCGGGCTTTCGCGATAACAAATCGCGTTTCGAGCTACGCACTCCGACAGGCGTTTTAATGTGCGCTTTAAAACGCTCCGGTCCGCTTTAGTGCGTTGTTAGTTTTGAAAGGCAGGCGTGTATATAGCGTCGATGATTGAATGTTTAGCATGTTACATGGCGTGCGCGGTGCGAAATTACAGAGTCGGTAGCCGGTGCCAGTGTTACTTTTCGACGAGACACCGTGTACGAGCGCCACCGATGCTAGTTAGGGTCGCCGAGGGTTGTTTCGCAGGGGGAAAATGGCCCGGGCGAACGATGTAGTGCGTGTTGTTTTTTTTTTTTCCTCCCTCCCACGACGAGTATCGATTTTCTCGTAAACGTTATCTACTTTGCGTGAGTCGCCCTGGTGGTGTTTTCTCTATAATCAATCTTTTTGTTTTTTATAATCAGCCCTCGAATTCTCGCCGCTTTTCTTGCTTGCACAGAAAGAGCTCTCATTATTAGGTCAAGCATTAATAATGGACAGACGTAATTGCCATGCGAACGAGATGTCCTGTCGCGCCGAGAATAATTAACACCGTGCTGAAAGCAGAATTGTTTTTGCTGCAGTTAATCTTACACAATGCGCCGCGTACAATCCGACTACTTCTTCAGGATTTTGGTATATCGAAAAAGTATTTTGAATATTTATTTATACACAAATGAAACACAGGAGAGAGAGAGAGAGAGAGAGAGAGAGAGAGAGAGAACACGCGCGAGAGAAATTTCACAAAGTCGGCGGAAATTTGCATCGGCTTCGGTAAACACGCTCTCACGCTGATAAATAACTTGATGAATTTAATTGTAGTTTTGTGATTAGAAACATTGTTTCTCGCGCGAAAGGAGACTGAAAATAAACGAAACCTCGGTTGCAATCCTCATCAGCCGTCTCTCTGTAATCCCTTCAACGCGAAGCGGCTGTCTCGCTCTCGCCGATAGAGATTTCCTTTGACAGCGCACAGATGTAATGCGTTTCCGCCGAGAGAGAGAGAGAGAGAGAGAGAGAAAGAGAGAGAGCGTGCATACAGTAGCAATAGATTTGCGTGCTCAATCGGCGCCCGTGGAAACACGGTTGATTTAGATATGTTGAGAGACAGAGAGAGAGAGAGAAAGAGACAGAGAGAGAGAGAGAGACAGAGAGAGACAGAGATGAGCAAACGAGAGACTATGCGCGCGCGCTCTTACCGGGAGTGAACTCTGACTCATCCCTCGCGGAGATGTAGCCAGCCAGCGAGCCAGCCAGCCAGCCAGCCAGCCAACCAACCAGTCAGCCAGCCAGCCAGCCTGTCTACCCCCCTTGAGCAACCCCCGATGGCTCGGCTGGCCCCCTCGAGCTACGCACGCAATTACCATCCCTGATTGGATTAGGCGGCGTCTTGATTTGAGCCCGGCGTCGACAATCTCGCTCTCGAACGCGTTTACGCTGTCTGTCGGTAAAGCTACCGGAATTTGTTCTGCGTGGAATAATAACACCCGGGGCTGGAAGGTCGCGGAAGAAGACGCGAGAGCGGAAGAACGTCTCCCGCATAAAACCAAGCCGTCCGGGGGAAGTAATTTGCATAATTAGTTCTTAACGGCGAAGCTGAGCTTCGAGATCATCGCGACGAATTAACTGATTCAAATCATTGTGTTTTTCCGTCTCTCACTTAATTAATTTTATTAATTATAAATTTTGAATACGCGATGTATTTTCGAAGAATCAGATTGAAGTAATTGTTGTAGCAAGCAAAGAAAGTGTTCGAGATGCACGTACACACAGCAAATGGAGTTGTTTTCACGACAGAGTTAAAATTGAAGAAACGCTATAATCAGCGCAATTCGAACGAGCGTGTACAATGTTTTTCACACACCGCGCGTGATCGATATTTCAGTAGCGTATGAATTTGAACGGAAAGCGCCCGGAGAGGCAATATGCACGCGCGCGTGCCTAATGATTCACGTAAAAGCCGCTTATTTTCTATTTCTTACACGCAATTACAGTTGTAACTGTCGACCTGACCGGTCGCTGATTCGATTAGCGATTTCTAACACTCGCGCGACTTAATGGCCGGCAATTAGGCCGCTCGGTACAGGCGGACGGAACGTCACGCACGTTCGTCGCGAAACGCGACACATTTAGACGGCATGCAGTGCGATACGCTCGACGACCGACACTTCTGCCATGCGTACACACTCGCGCTCGTTTTTTGACGCATAAACGTTTTATGGATTTCGAACAAAAAAAAAAAAAAAGAAAAAAACGCGGGAAATACGTGCTACAATGCGAATAACAAAACACGATAGGATGTGAGCGTCAATACATTTACACCTAAATCGAATCCTCTACGATTTCTGAAAAAAATCGAAATAATTTGAGAGAACGTGTAACGTGAAATAGCAGTGTCAGTGCGTAGAATAAATAAAAATATCGCCCTATTGATCTAATTTGCATTTTGAATTTATTCCTAAGAGAGGAATTTTTTTAATTTCGTTAATTATTTAATCCAAATTAGAAATAGTCGAAGAGTTTTAAACACACTAGTTTGATCAAATATAAAAAATAATAGAATGTAAAAAAAAGAGCGTAAAAAAAATAAGATACTTCTAGAGAAAGAGAGAGAGAATGTTGCGATACGCAAAATGTATTAATATAAGTGTGGGAGCAGAAAAATCTTACTAATAAAATGAGCTAATGACCCGCGGTTCCATTAACATGCACGACACACACAATTACGATAACAAGCCGTGCTTATAACAGAATTTCGCATAACACACTCTTTCTCTAGTGAATAGTCAGGATAACATGGGAATTAATGGATGTACGGATTATTACTGGCCTTTCTGGAAATATATTATAGGTTATAGTGAGCAATAATAATAGAGCAAGCGAAGTGCAAAGGGATGTGACACCGGTAGTATATGTATGCGCGTATTAACGATGCGTTCACTGTCGCATCGCGCGCGCAATTGACTTCCTATAGTGATTTTAATTATCTCGTGATGTAATTGGAACTGTTCGCGGCACAATTCGCGCGCGAGTGCCTTTGTGAAATGCACTCCTCCGGCTTTACATCCATCGATCTTTTTGCAATTAATACGTAAACTTCGGAGAATAAACTACGGAACAACAGTAGTAAGTTCTTTTTTTTTCCTTTTTTATCAAGAGCAGATTTCAAAGAATATATTGTAGTAAAGGGGTTTTTTTAAATTTTTTTTATATTTTTCGAAATTGTAAAAAATTGTTCTAGATTCTAAGTACTCTGCAACACACTTGATAAAACGATCTTTAACGAGCGCTTGGTAGACGAGTGCATCGCAAAGTGCGTGACGCCGAGTCGTTCCCGCGAAGCCTTAATTACTCGCTATTAGGGAATGAGTGTTAGAAATGGCGGATCGATCGGGAGAGATTGGACCCGCGGAGTAAGAAACAAGCGTTCTCGAGTGTGCGAATTAAGTGTTATTAAACGTGAACTCCGCCGACGGATTAGCACACACACACACACACACCCGATGGTTGGGAGAAGAGGGGCGCCATCGTAAAACTTCGTTCTGCATTTTCAGTTGCCGTCGATTTCTTGTTCGCGGACAAAGTCGATTTGGGAACACGCAGGCCGAAGTGTAGAAGAAAAAACACACGTGCACACAGAAACGCGATCGTAAGTTTTTGATTGCGCGAGTTTCGCCGAGAGGAAACGTCCGACATACATTGGCGTTTATTGCCGCAACTCTCGCAACCAACCAGCTTTCGAAGGTGGAGAATAAGACCGTGCGCATGAAACACGACGGGGAGGAATATCCTCGGGGATTGCCCGTGTCACGTGTCACACCGGGACGCTTTCGATCGAGCTTCCAAGTTGACGAGAGAAAGAGGAGGGGAGGAGGGGGAGAGGATGCCAAATGGACGACGCGATGGGTAGAGGAGCATTGGGGAGTGATAAATGTTCGCGCCCGCACATTGCTATTCGACGCGTGCCGAGACGCGCGCTTCGTCGTTACGCGCAATTAATGATGAGCGCGCCAACAAATATGTAACGGTAGTTTAAAACTAATTTCGGAATTTTTGCGAAAAAAAAGTTCTCTTATCATAAAAACAAAATGTGCGTTTACCACATGTGCATCCGCGATTATTTCTTTTAACAAAAATTACATCTTCTACCATTAGTTTTTCACAGCGTTAATATATAAAACATCTCAAGTCGTTTTTGTGGGCCATCGGAAACATTTCAAATCCTCTTCGATATCATTCACGATCCTTACCGCGTCCCGGTGCCAAAGTCTCCCCATTCGACGATACATCAGGACGTTTATTCTCCCCCAAGTAGCATTCTTGTATCCTCCGCGCGATCCCTTTTTCTGAGAGTGGCGTTCTCCACGTCAGCTCGCAAGACAACTGGAAACGCCGTGGATATACAGCCGGATATCGTCGGAGCGAGCCATCGGTTTGAGACGAGGGGATGGTCCTCGCGAGATCTCGATGGGGCGGTTTGTTCGGGCGGGACTTAACATGTGCACTTTATTGTCTCTTAGGCGGAATAACACGCGTTATTTGGCGCGAGACAAATGCTCAAATCGAAGAATACCGGGCGGGGGAGAGGGCGGTTCGCGAAATACTCCGTATATCTTCCCGGTGTTTCGCTTCATAAAGGTTCGGCCCGGTTGACCTTTCTTTCTGCCCGCTTGCCTGTCGGGAACACTGCGGCTTCGCTCTTTGTCATTCCTTTTATGGTCGCCGCGAATGTGCCGCGGAATGACGCCCGGAAAGTCTTTACGTCGCGTATATTCACAAGCTAATACGCTTTACCGAGCAAATTAGAGCAGAGGCACCAGACAGAGCGAAGGGAGAGACGTGAAATGTGAATTGTCTAGGCGAATAATTATCCGTCACGAATGTGTTTCATTAAATTACATAATATTCAGTGCGCCAAATATCTTTTCCGCGTATAATCAACATTTCTTCAGGTAAAGACGTGAAGTTTCTCTCAAATTATTTTAAGAAATTAAATTTTCGAGAAAGGGGAAGGAAAATATGTTTGAAATATATTTAAGGAGTTCATCGAACGACGGGTGAGCGAGCGCTAAGATTCCTCGTCTCGTGTAGAGCCACGGTGGTCCGAAAGGCGCGAGATCCTTTCGCGCTTGTTTCCATCTGCGGACTGAACGAAGCCTCCGGGAGAGAAAGAGAGAGAGAGAAGGAGAAGAGAGAGAGAGAGAGAGAGAAAGCGGGATGTTATTACCATAAAATAATGAAATGGGATCCGAGCGCATTACGGGCTTCGCGTCCATTATGCGGGGGTGAGAGCCGACTTCCTTCTCCATCTCGAGGCACGTATGCTTCAGTGGACGGACAGATAGCCGGTCGCAATGACGGGGCGAAAGCACGAGGCTTTCCGCAGGGCCTATCTGATGCCTAGACAAACTTGGCACGTATTCAGACTTCGCATTTTTAGGAAGCGCTCATAAATAGTAATGGCGATAGAGAAAATCAATACTCTGAGTCTGAATCCAGGAATATTATTTACATAAACTTGAAAATACGGAATTTTTTTTTTTTTTTTTTTTTTGCTAACGGGATAGAAGGAAAAAGAATTTTTTGTTCTCGGATAAAATTACTGAGGATAAAAAAAAGTTTAAATAAAAAAGTCTCCGAAGCCGCTCGTCTATTCTATCTAAATTCTATCTAAAAAGCAACGTCTTCGATGTACGAGAATAAACGAGGATGTTTATTCTATTTGTCATTCGCATGTAAATCAACAAAATACAAAATATATACCAAGTGACAAGAGATGTAAAATATATTTGACATATGACATGAGTTAATTATAAGTGTCAGTACGTGATGATTCATGTTGCTGCAAATTTACAACACAATTGTGTCACTTCAGATCTTCGTTTATTATCGCTTGATATTGTTGTTCGTGATATCGCGATAATAATTTAATCCGAGAATCTACTTTATACTCTGAACTTTTCTCGGTTCTTCCACTATATTTTCCCGCTCGCGGTTATACTTACCGAGAGGTTTTTCCCATCGTAAGAGCGTGATGTTACCATGCGAGATGAAATTTATGAGCGCGGGCGCTCACTCGCGAGAGTGAAAGCGAGTACAGTCGCGCTTGGCAGTCACGAGAGCGCTCCGCAATAAACGCATCTCTCTCTCTTTCTCTCTCTCTCTCTCTCTCTCTCTCTCTCTCTCTCGCGGTATAGAGTCGATATATCGGCTCATGATTTTCGGTTCGGGAATCGAGAGGCGCGTCGTGCGCGACATACCGATGGCGCCGAGAGACGAATGGCTCGCGCGCGTCGCGATGGCTACACCCCAAATCTGTTCGAGATTTGGCGAAGGCCGGCGGAACTTGGAACGAGACTCACGTTCCCCATCGGGAAAGGATGACGGGTGGCTCTTCGTGCGGTGGGACGCACTCACGTACGAGAGACTCGTCCCCCCGGCATTCGACCCTCTCCCACGAGGATTGTTCGGCTGCTTCTAATTCGGCTTGTATACGTTAGCCAATGAGATCATTGAAAATCCTTCGGATTATGTTCTTATTTATTCGGTTTAGTCGAGACTATTCGTAATAATCTTTTTCAAACAGCGTGCGTTTATAAGATTCGAGTCAGAATTTTTATTACGAATTACAATTTGCTGCGTCAGAAAAAAAATGGACTTCGCGAGACGTGAATCATCAACAGCGTGATGAGATAATTCCTTGAATTTAGTGCATGTGCAATAATCGTAGGAAAGTCTCTCTACTAGAAATCCAAAATTCCGAGGCTCTCGGAAAATCACACGCTTGAAGCCTGTGCAGTTAAGTTACTTCGACAGACGACCGTTCCTTTTCGCAGCCGCCGGCTAATGGAAAGTGTTGAAAGGACCATCGCTCGGGGGTGGAAGTTTACACAGGGGCGGAAAGACATAGAGAGAGAAAGAGAGAGAGAGAGAGAGAGAGAACGCGCGCAATCTCGCCTGCTACATGCCGGGTGTCATTTTCATTTCTACTACGAGACCTCGCGATCGAGTTGAGTCCGTGTACGTGACGACTCGTTGCATTTTGACGCACACGCTAGCTCTCGCGCAATCATCAGACCCTGCAGTGTGAGAAACTCGTTCTCCACGAAGCTGATGATAACACTTGCGGAGTCTGTTCTTTTTTTTTTTTTTGTCACCGCGGCGAAAGAAAATATTCCTTTATTCATAATAATGCTAAAATTTTTTTTATATAAAAATTCTCGCGGATGAAAGCGATTGTGTATTCATGTAAATATTCGCGTCACATTCAGTCATTCGTGTCTCAACTAATACTTTAATTGATCACGGATATTTATCCCGCAAAGCTTTTAAGTACTGAAATTTCGGCAGATTTTTATTTTCACGCAATTGTGTACTGCGGACACGTGGTCAGCATTGAGTGCTTCCAATTTGTTTGAGAGAGTTTGAAAGAGATTCGCGCTGGATTTGCCGGAGACAAAACTGAAAATCTCGTTCGCGGCAGCAACGCGCCGAGAACGTCTTATTTCTGATGGATGCATCGAATAGCCCAGACAAGTATCGATTTTTTGTAATACACCTGTGCCGTGATCGAACTCATCGCGCAACGCCGGTAGTTTACACGCTCGCGTCGACGAAGAATGAACGTAACAATTTGCCGAAGGAAGTTTAATGCACATCCTCGATCACCGTCGGCGGACCACCAGTGCGTTTTTCTCGTGAACCAGGAAGGAAAGCAATTTTTCGTAAGAGAGCAACATCCCCTTACGCGCATCCTGCACGCAACCAATTCAGATTGATGCCGATGGTGCGCCCGTTTTGTGTTTTTTTTTTTTTCCTGAATTATAAATCGCACCCCGAAAACGAGAGTCGCACATTTTCAAATGTTTCAACAGTTGATTATAACATCAGTTACTTTAACATAACGAGTAAAATCTCAACATATCTATCACGCGCACATACTCGGCTTTCAGTTTAATTACCCGCAATGCACTCCGCGAGTATACGGAGCGAGATGCGAGTCTCTTCTTTCGAACAAATATTTGCCATGCTTTAACTGTCATCATCTCTTGCCGCGATGTGAAAGTTTTTTTTTTTTTTTTGCACCCCACGCGCGCTCCGGTTGCCGACCGCATTTAGCGCAGCTGCACTGAAGTGCATATTGCATGTCAAGCTTGATCTCGCGTTGGCAGGAGAATCCGCGCGGCGCTAAAATCCAAAATCATGCGAAATCCGCGACGAGGGAGGACGGCTGCCGTTGGACGGCTGTCACAATTTCCGGATTTCAATATTGACGATTGCGGAGAGACGCGTTCGCTCGCTCACGCGCGCGCGCGCTTGCGTTATCCAATGTGCAAACTTTCGTCCTGTATTTTAATTTCGCGACGCTCAATATGCCGTCGCCTTCGACGTCGCCGATGCTCTCTTCGTCGCGGAGAGTTTGCAATAACAGTTTAATCCCCGGTGATGAGAGACCAGAGAGTCTCCCTCCCGCTTCTCTTTCCCTCTTACCCCTTTCGGGAAAGTGCACTTCAATCAAGCCACGTGTTTGATTTGGCGCTACCCAAGACGCACCGATAATAATCGATAAATCCTCCCCCTCGGTGTCTGGGTTCGCGCCCAGGGGGTAGATTCCGCGTCACGCATTTTTTGCCTCCGCGCGAAGATAATCTTCGCAGAAAACAATGCATCGCTCATCGATGACGCAATCATTTAGACGCAATTTCGCGGGATTTCAGAAGAACGCTAACGACAGCTCGTTTCTGATTCCCATTTACCTCTCGATAGTGCGCGACGTTGTGCGATAGACACAAGTTGTGCGAGTCTAATTCTGTAATTTTTTGCAAAAGAAAACATTCTAACATAATTTTTACAAAATCTGACTAAAGGGAAAAAACGATTGCTATGTAAGGGTATCTAGGAAATAATTGTTAAATGATAGAAGCACCGCATGTCAAGTGAGAAAAAATCTTATCAAAAAGATAGAAACGTCAGAAAGTTAAAGAATTTAAAAAGAAAGATAAAAGTTTAAATGAGATATGCCCACGATAAGGAACAAAATGCGAGCGTGTAAAGACAAGCGCTGACACGTATATAATCACATCCCGTACGATTACGGTCGCTTGTCCGTGTAGAATCGGTGCATCACAGGCTTATCCTAGCGTGTACGATAGCCTCTAAATTGAGAGAGAGCAGACGAATTTATAACGGGTCCATGCGATAAAACTTTGATGGGTGTACACGAGGCGATAATAAAAAAAAAAAAAATACTTTCCAACTTCAAATACTTTAACTATTTTTTTTTGTATAATTTCCTGCGATATCTTGCGATTTTTTTTTTTTTTTTTTTAACTACACAAGTCAACTCTCATTGCGCTTTTCAGCAGAATTTCTGGAACTAATCGATGGTAAAACCGAAGTGAAATAGATCGCGACGTTGTCTCTGCAATCGGCGAAGAATAGACTGCGAAAGGGGTTGGAATCCTAATTAACTGCGTACTAACTCGCGCTCATTTGCATGGGTGAAGAGAAGAGTCGGCAGAGACGAAGATTCTTGATCAATTCAAGAGCGTCTCGCGAACTTCGACAACAAAATGAAACGATTGTTAAGTGACACGTACGAAATCAGAAAGTCAGTCGAAAATCCAATATACATCAGACATGAATACAAATGCATCTTAACAAGTACGACAACTAGGTACAACATTCGACGCTCAAGCGTCCAGTTTGGTAGCCCGTCTGTCAACGCTGCCGGTGTGCATCCGCTATACGTGCACGCTGATCAAAGTGCACGGGATCGCTGAATGTACCGATGTTCTGGACTCGGATGGAACATGTAAGCTGTAAGCCGATAGCTCCCAGGATCCGACAGACATTATCGCGTACGCACAGGCGATGACGTCTGTGTACATCGACAAGCGTGTACTTACGCATTGCGCGGACGCAATTACGGCTCTCTCGGCCGGATAGATACTTTATGCTCGAGTGAAAACGATCAGGACTCTGTCCGTTTGTGTGACGAAGATCCACATCTCTCAGAACCGTAGATACATACATAATTTCGATCTCGGTTATTATTCGCACAAATTTATTAATTTGTTAATTTAGTAAGTAATTAAGAAGCTAGATTTTTTTTTTTTTTTTTTTTTTTTTTTTTGCGCGGAGTAACATAATTTACCAATTGTCTACATGCACGTTATACATTTACTCACTTCGCGCGTCTATTTCTCTCTTGTGTTGAAATTTCTATCTCGATTTATTGCGCGCGACGTTATATAGTTTCGCGAGAACGATTCCACGTGAGTTTACGCTTCGCCAGGTTTCACGAAGTTTCAGAGCGTCGACTTTCCAGGTGGATGTTATAATAGCACGACACTCCGCGCGGCGCAACGGCGTGTCGAGGGTGTCGTGGAAATTATATCGGGAGTGGTGCAACAGGATGTCCACGGGCTAATGACGGTAATCGCGGCTCGCAGATATAATGTCTTTGTTTGAAGGTTGCGCGGAACACGAAGAGACGGCGACAGAGAAAGAGGATCGTCTTGTCGTCGTCGACGATACTCCATCATTACTTTCGTAATAAGCTAAATCGTGAAATTATTTATTTCAAGTACTCTTCTCTCTCTCCTCTCTTTCACATACACACGCGTACATATATGCAATTTGATGTAATCAAGTGTGCGTGCGTGTGATTTTATTAGCTACCTGATGTTATAAATTATATATCGATTGACGCATCACGGTGGCCTTCTCGTGTGCCATTTCAACTTTTTCACCGACAGACCGTTTCGTCACACGTATCAATACGAATTCTGTGACGGATAGGATTATCCCCGCGTTTGCGAGACGCTTGGATTTACCAAGAATCTCCGAGTGCGGAGTCTACCGACCCTTCTGTTTACGCATGTAAATGAGCGCGAATCAATGCAGTTAATTAGAATTCCAACCCCTTTCGCGGTCTGTTCTTCGCCGATTGCAGAGACAAACGTCGATCCGTCTATCTCACTTCCGTCTCTTTATCTATCGATTAGAAACTATTGGAAATTCTACAGTTTTTTTTTTGTAATAACTGCTTGTGCGCTCCTACGAAAATTAACACATTTTATTCCGAGTCACATCAACATTGGAATAATTAAAAAAACACTTAGTTTTCGTGTTACATATTAATTAACAGCGTGATATTAATTATTTTTAATTTAAATTACGTGTACTGGAAACATTTAATCTTAGCAAATTTGTTTTGTATTTTGAAGTTTCCAATTATTCGGATTATTATTTTTACTTCAACTCCCGTTTAATGTTAAAAACTCAGAGACCTGTAGATATTGTTCGAATAATAATTGTGAATAATTGAAATAATTGCGTTAAAAAGCCCCAATCGCTCTCGGTATTACAACGAGAAAACGTCGCGGTGAAATACCGACGAAGTTTCGGCGTCGGATCGCGCCGTTATATCCCCGATAAGCTCGTATTTTCTCGGACGCCCGACCCGACGCACCCCTTACGAGCGCGCCATCATTCATACATCGTCGATTACCCAAAATAGATTTAATCAACGAGGCATTTTCGCAGCCGCGACAATATATGCCGTTCGCCTACCCTCATCGCCCACCCTTCTCCTCCTCTCGTCCCTCGATCATGACGAATCGGTGAGATCGGTCGCATATGCACCCGTGCGAACGCAAACACGCGACCCTCCGCTGCGCTCGATATTAAACGGAGCGCATATCGATACCGAAATCGCGCGCGATTATAATGTTGCTATTTAAGAATAAATGATGAGCGGGCGGCGGCGGCGCGTCGTTCACTACGTCGGGGAATGCGTCAGCTGAAATTTCCGTCATCATTAAACGGCACGCTGTCCAAATGCATTGATTACTTACCAGAATTGCGGAGGATAGTGATATTATTTAATTGTAATAACAGCCATTCCAATTACGAGATGGAATTATTAAACGCACTCGCATATTATCAATGACGTCGTCATTAAGCGGAGAACGACGAGCATGCGAATATCATGGTTTGGACGTAATTGCCCAATTTAATTGTATTCAACTCTGAACCATATTTATGTGCGAACTGTATATTTTTTTTTCATTTGATTAGACGTTTAACATGTAAGCCGGGATGAAAGGAAAGACGCAGAAACTAATTGTGGTACTTAATTTCATTTTTGATCCGATCGATCTACACGTGCGACTGCCTGTCTGTTTCTCGCTTCTTTTTTTCTCTTTTACAAACTCCGTCGTTTGCTTGCAAATATTTAAATCGCTTTTACAATAAAAATCGTTTTACATTCAAGCCTCTCTTGCAAACGTGCAAGTGAGCGAACTTGAAAAATTCGAGTTTCTTCGTCACACGTGTGTATCTCCTGAATTTACTCTCAAATTCATTTCACTCCGAGTCTCGAATTACATCGTTCGTCAGATTTTCATTCTCCCGTGGAAATAAAAATCAAATGATCATTCATTATTCACGCGCCCGTCAGATGGCAAGACACCTGTTTCGCACTTTCCGCGTTCATGCGAACTCGCGACGACGCGGCGGAAACGAACAGTTTCGCACCGCGCGTAATGATTTTCTGCGCTTCATGCGTGAGCGAGTCGGGCGCGTGTGCGTGAACTAAAACGATTAGGAAGGTGAGAGTTCACCCTCGCGCAGACGTACGGCATAAGGGCGGAAAGGGCGAAACTCCAGCGCGGAACTGAATTACGCATAATTGGCCTGGCGAGTTTAAAATATATTTTCGGCGAGATGCGATTCCTCGCGTCTCTCTCTTTCTCTCTGTGAGAGGAAGCGGCCATTAGTCCGGCCGCTCGCCTAACTGCGCACTCGTTACTCGAGTTGACGACGAGCAATCCCATTTCCGTAAAGAACGTTAATGGTACTTGATATTTTTCAAAGTAATGTAACAAGACCGTTTGAAAAAAAAAAATCTAAAGACAAAAAATATATTTTGTTTATGTGTCTGTATAGATTTTAGAGAACTTAATTTTCTATATTGTTAATTGACAATCAACAGATAGACTGCGTGAAAGAAGATTATTTTAGTAGTTTCTGCGAATTTGTAAAAATTTTTCACAAGTTGTCATTGCGTATAAACAAATGTGAAATTTCACTCTCTATTCATAAGGAAAGAAGATCTTTACAAAGAGCGTGCACAGACACACCGCATAATTACCGATCAAACAATTCCGCGGGGTACGCTGACCAGCATAGTTCCCTGATAAACGTCCGGCGGGATTATTGCGGATTCGCCAATAAAATAGTTGTTCCGCGGGAATGAATGGGCCCGCGGAGTTAACTACCGACCCCGCGCTGGGGGAAACTATCAGCGAACAATTCCGGAACCACCCGGGATGGCACCCGCGGGATGCGGAGTAGAACGACGACGCTGTTCCTAAGGAGGACATTTGGGTGTGCGCGAAAAAGACTGAGGGCGAAAAAATGTAAGAAAGGCTTAGATATGAAGACACTATTTTTTATTGTAAAAGCGACCTAGTAAATATTTGTAAATGACGTGCAATGGGAGTTTTGAGAAAAGAAAGAGAGCAAGCAAGCAAGAGAACAGGCAATCGCAAGCGTGTAGATCAAAAATAAAAAAAATGTAGGACGTACATTTCTGCAGAGTTTCAAGTGTTTTTGAATTTTTGGATAAGCAATCGAATAAATAACTTTTTTTCAAGCTGAAAACTTAGAAAAAAAGCATTTTTTAAATAAAGTCTTCGTCAGTCGTCACTACTTCGCACAAAACGCAAGTAACGGCCGGAAAACAATTGAAGGGTAAAAGAATATCAGTAATAGGGAAGGAAAGTGTAGGAAAAGGAAATAATCTCCAGACGAGCATGAGTAAAAATAGGAAGAAAGGAAGGACGAGATTGAGAAGATGGATGGGTGGAAAGGGGAATAGACAAAGAGAGGCGAAAAGGGGTGGGTGATGGTGGCGGTTCGGAGAGTTGTCGGAGCCCCCTATTATCGGGAAATTAAAGGCAGTAACTCATCTCGGGACTTCTATTAGACTTTCCCTGGTCAGGGTGGTCGATATTACTTTCGATATGAACGAGCCACTAAATTAATATCCACAATGCACTGGCAATTATGAACGGCCCTTATTCCATCCCTTTCCCGCTCCCGTTGATGACTTCGCGAGGGTGCGTTGATTATCGCAACATTGCGATTTTTGAGATCCGTTCGATCTCTTTTTTTCAATAAAAATAATTTCAAATATATTTCGAATAAAAAATATACTCGTTAAGTTCTCGGTCGTTTAAATGTTTGTCATCTCCCCGCGCACAACACGACTTCGGTACTCGCGCATATATGTGTTTCCTTATAAAAAAAACATATATTGGCTTTTGGCTAAATCCGCCATTTCAATGTGCGGCAGCACACACGCGCCGGACTGAAAAGGGAGAGACTAGTTCTGCGACGTCAGCGTGACCACGCAGGACAAACCTTGGTCTTTCCGCAGATTTATGTGAATGCACAGAGGCGCAACGCGCCTTTTTCTAATTCGATAAGACCGACGGTCTATCTACAAAATTGACCGCGCATATTTACTCAACCATGAGCATCGGATATTCGAAAGCGCACCAGAAAATATTTGGGGATAAAAGAAATGAATATTTCAAAAGAAAATAGAAAAAAAAAATTAACTTTCGGATGTAAAAGCAGGATCGTATTAAAAGTAAAGCCAACATTTATTTTTAAAAACAATATTAGAAATTAACAATTACCACGAGCGCAATTTACGTGTTTCAAGCCTCAACGCCGCGATATGCGCGTAACTATTCGTATCACGAATCAATCCAGCGAATAAAAACAAATTCCACAAATGATTTTTCGCGTTCTGTTTCGCGCGAAAATTATGTCCCGAAAATTAATTATTTATGTGATATAAAAATTCATTAACTTGTTTAAAACGTAATTGCAAATTTATGGTAATAATAAATCTTGCGAAATGTTTCTGTTATTTTTTTTTTTTTCTTTTTTAACTGCGCTCAGAAAATAAATGTCGGCCTGTAGGGGAGAGTCGCATAAATCCATGTACGAAGCGGATCCCCCGTCTGGGAAGCAAGACGTTCGCAGTCCGCAACACCGTGCGAAATTCATTGCGAGGGGGGAGACAAATCAGGCGCGCGAAATTAACAGCGCGCATGCATAATTAACGTTGCTCGCGCAGTCACGCACACGTATTTGCGTCAATTCGAATCGAATCTGTCTCGCGGCTCGAATCATTCCCTGCCAGAACTCACTTCGTGCAGTCACGATTTTCTAAAATAAATCGCAGCGAATTTCGGCACAGATATTTTTTGCGAACCACTTTAGTGATTTTTTTTTTTCAAATTGACGTAATTTTACAAATTTATCTCTGTAGTGACCACGTGCGCGTACAGTCGCCAGGAAATTTTTCACTTTT